>CAIIXF020000229.1:0-25000 GCA_903813345.2 Owenia fusiformis | reverse complement strand
ATTATCAAACCTTTATAACAAGAATTTGGGCCCATTTTTCATTTTATTAACAAATCTGTAGACCAAACCAAACCATCATATCTTTATGTCAAACATTTGAACAGCAGCACTTTTTGGGTCATCAAAAAAGTTTTCAACTAGGTTGGTTTGAGAACTCTGATGAATTGTTTTTATTCAGGAGATAAAATGATTAGTCCAGCTGTTACAGGAATGTCTGGTTTACTGTATATGGAAATATACAATAGACAGTACATATGAATGTGCATATGTTACCTTGTTGACCTTGATCCGAGTCAGACATTTTCCGACCTTGCTAGTAATAAAAATATAAAACAAATGTTCATCAACTCCATGATCTGTTTTTTTTGTTCAAGTTAGTGATAACAAGTTTCAGTTGGTGAAAATGCAAGTAGAAATAATCATTAAAAATTCAAAATTAGTCAAAGTGATATCAAATTTGAAATCTATATGAAAAATTACATGAAAATTGATCTACTAGAACTGATGAGTATTCAAGTTTAAGGGAACTGTTTGACCCAAATTAGCCACTTGGTGGTGAAACTGGTAACTATGTCTACTGTCAACTGGGTTGTTAGATGAATGAACCCCTTTAAACACACTCATCCCATCTCAGCCACTTGCACAAAGTTCATCCCCCCTCCACAATAATGGAGGACAAGGACTAGGTAGAGTGTAGTAAACCCTGTTTAAGTGGAACACCTTTGGTTCCTTTAAAAAGTGTTCCACTTGGGAAGTGTTCCACTTAAACAGGTTATTTTACATTAAGTCATTTGGTATTGGGACTCTGAAAAGTGTTCCACTTACAGAGGTACTCTACTTCCAGAAGTATTCCACTTTACAGGTTCACTGTACTCTCACCTTTTGTGGCACCTTAAGTAAGAATGCCAGTTAGTGTGTTGCAATGCTGTGTTGTGCAGGGGAAAGCTAGCTCTCAATTCAGTCATAAATGTTCAATGTTTATGATCATTACAGAGGTGGAACTTGTTGATGTTTCTGCTTGTGGAATGCCACACGCTTACACAAACATTTCATTAGTTTATATACAACCAATCACCAAGCTGCATCACTGCTTGATATGTCCAAAGTACTGTTTGAAGTTATCTTTTGTTATGACATCCAGATATATACAATATTAACATTAGCTTTTAAATATAATTAAACAAACCATTATATGATTTGAAGTTGTCTGTTTGTTAAATAAATATATGAGAGTGAAATGGCATCATGGTTCTAACTTTTGTATAATGTACAGTAAAAGTCATAGTAAAAATGTCACCATCATAAATTGGGTTGTTATGTTTTAAACAAAGAACATAAAATTAATGCTTTGAGCCAAACCAACTAAGGAAAACAATAAAACTGTCTCATGAACACTTAAATTATAAAACATCTGTATATATTCAGTTCAATTTGTTGAGAAAGAAAAATATCTGGATATAGGTTAAGTTCTTTTACGCACTTTCTCTAAAATCAAAAAAATGCAAATGTAATCAACACATCAATATTTTTAAACCAAATTGCCATCGGATATCACTGATGTCATTGTGGTTGTCATGGCATCCAGCTTTTATTTGTCATTAAAAATTTGAGCTTGTCGCTGATTACCTCATATTGTCTCTTCTTCTATACTTTTTACTTTATATAATTAACAACCTGGAAGAGTTGGACTACTGTATTTTATGCTGTGATACTTTTACATCGGAATCACCTGGCCTCATTTGTATCTCCTGCTGGCACTTAGAAGATATGAAATATTTCATTACATCTCCAGATACCAGTCATTTGGGATATACTTTCCGAGAATATGATTCAGATGGGTTTTTTTGTAAAAAAGAATTATGGTACGTCTATTTTCAGTTTTTTTAGTCTGAATCTACTATAAAGGATGAATTGATCCTTGATAGCATTGTCATTGCTCGTGGTTGTTATCCTTATTTGACGAACATATCTTTTTACCTATTTTCAAATATTTTTGGTATATTTCACTTGTTTTGATACTTTTTACCCATTTTCACTTTTGTGCAATTTTTGAAAGCATCATATATGTAAACTGTTGCATGGTAAAACATATTTTGAATCTCCTATCTCACAAGGGCAAGTTATCCTATCAGACATCTTAATGAGTTTTCCATTAAATAATTCATAAGGGGCATTCCTAGTGATTCCATGGCTACATTACTCTTTTTAGACAAATTTGAGTTATCAAATCTCATAAGGTTTCACCTTCAGTATCAAATCCATCAACTCATCATGTTCCATTAGGTGTTTAATCACTCATCCATCCCCATGGGAAGGTTTCACGAAAAAACATTCACAAAAAACTGTTTGAGGTTTATTCCCATGTTAAAATCTAACATTATCAAAGATTGTATTAAATTAACTTTAATAATACTTGAAGGAATGCCAGTAGATTGATATTTAAACTCAAGAGGCAACTACTCTGAATCTCCATTGGCAATCTACACTTCCCTCTGACTACTACAAAAGATTTGGTGATAAGATCTTAATAATCTCAATGTAGTGAGTAACTATAGTAGTTAAAGCCACTAAGAGGTAGAACATAGAGGATAATGATTTACTTGCTGCATGTTTTGATTACATATACAGTCAAACTTGTATATCTGAACACCTCTCTAATCCAATCACCTCTCAATGGGAACACCTTTTCTTGGTCCCATAGTTGTTATCTTTCATTGACTTACATGTTTATAAAACCAAAATGAACACCTGCTAATCCGAACATGTTTGAATGGTCCCAGAGGTGTTTGGATTAGACAGGTTTTACTATATGCTTATTTAAAGAGTCTAAAAAGTAAAAGCTCTTGCACAGGGTAATAGCTACAATTTGAATTATCAAATATGATATTTGAGTTTATGTCCTTTGAGGGTTGAGGAAAGAGGTTAATGAAAGCTGTCAAATCCCTATTCTGGACTTGTCAGTTAAATGTGATATAAAAGAACCAGATCAATGATCAGCAATGGACCATGTCAATATGGAAATAACAAATCAAGCAAAGAAGTTGTCAAAATAGGGAAATGAGTAAAGTTTGTATATATATTTTGAGCTCTTATCCAAAGAATCTTTGTACAAACTGTTATACCAGTAGTTTACCTCTTGTAGCAACTTCCAGTACATATCATTAAGCCTGTTTGGCTCAGAGGGTTCTTAGCTGAACTATCAAAGTATCAAATTTTCAAATTCTGACAATAACTAATGACTGTAATCTGAATGTTAGAGCTTATCTGGCAGAACGGCATGTTTTTCAACAATAGTCCATTTCATGGCACATATTTTATTCCCTTGATTACCAAAACGTTACCAGAGGTAGACCTTGTCTGACATTGTCTGAAGTGTTTATCTGACAATGAGATTCTAGACTTCTAAACTGATAAGCCAATTTGAACCTTGAGGTAGTTCAAATTTTTCCCTGGATTTTTTCAGAAACAGAGCTTCATCTGTTGTATCAGTCCAACCTTAGTAGATTCTCTGTTTCTCACATTTCCAGTTTTTGCAAAATCATTTACCAAGAATTATGCTTATTCATATAAATACTTTTATTATTACATCTATTCTATGATATTTTCTTGAAATTCATTGTATTTTTGTATTTTTTTGTCTATTTGCAGTTGTAAGTGGGGATGCACCATGGGCAGGTCGACTCTGTTGCCATCTGTCATTCTCAAGTGACTGTAGGCAGGCATGTCTTACAGTAAGTATTACAATTTCTTACCCTGAGTATCAGTGTTGCATCTAGTCTCTGAGGTACCCCTTTACTATATATTGCCCTCATGTTTACATTTGAGGACAAGAATGAAGAATATTCATGTATTACAGATTTTTGTGACCACCATATGGTATCAGTGTTTGGCATTCAATGTATTTTGTATTTTGTGGTGACATTTTGTCGAAATATGCATTGTTTCCCCTGGTGTTGATGTGAAGAGGGTACATGAGGGTTGATGGCACAATCCTTTGCGTTGCACATTGTGCAGTTGATGACATGTTTCGCAGTATATTATAAATTCAGATGGTACTCTCACTCTCTATCAAACAGGTATTTATGACCTGATATGCTGTGGCATTTATGACATGATATGGTTTGTATACCAATATGAAAAATTATTGTTTTATTTCATCTGAGTTGCAATGAGATAGAAATATATTGTGACAGGGGTTTTATACCATTTTTAGAATCTGTATTGAAGCTTGAAATTCATGATTTTTTGCAAAATGCATATTCCTCTTTGACTTCAATTTTAGTATGGATGAGCTCATCAGGAGGTTATTGACTGTAGTTAGGGATGGTGTCTCATATAGTATATTTTGAAATATGTTGAATAGATTAAGTTCAAGCTATTTCCATATCATGGCTAAAATGGGGTCTTTGTGTGGAAATTTGGTGACTTTATGATAGGCACATCCCACATGAAGCACATCCCAAAATTGTTGACATTGGTGGGAATGATTTCTCCTGTAGTATATTTGAAAATATGATGAATGCATGTATTACTTTCAAGATATACTCCATTTTCACATGTAGCTAAATGTAAAAATGAGTGATGGTCTTTGTGTGGATATTTGGTGACTTTGAGGGTAATCAATCTTTAAATGATTGTATTTGGATATATACTAGATGTATATATTGTGCTACCAGCTGACAGTGTCTTGTGATGTTCTAACAGTGTCACTGTCAGGAAGTTTGAAAACAAAAAAATGACTCAGAAACTGCGGAACTGAGGAGATATGAAATAATTAGACATGTGGTTATGAACAATTTGAATTATTTAAAAACAAAATGCTAGAAATGAAAAATTAGGTGTTTTAAAGAGCTAGGGTAACCTTGCAGAATTAAAAGACATTTTCAACCTGGTGGCTAAGGCAGTATTTGTTTGTAATACTTTAGGATAGAAGCCTGTAGTATTTCATCTAGCACAAACAAGTGTCAAAGCCTGTAGATTGACATGGGGAAGCTTTCAGAAAAATGGAATCCATTCTCTCAGAGCAATAACAAATTATTTCAAACAATCATATTCACCATATGTATGTTCTATAATTGGACACATGTATACCTATATTTTCCTGGTTTAACCTTCATTTAATCCTGACTTGATTGATATAATATTTTCAAGGACATAAAAGAATATGTACATTTAGGATAAAAGATGATTTGTAAAGAGTTCTCATTTTGAACAATAAATGAGTCATTATTTTGGCTTCTGGCAACTGGCTGGTACTCTAGTGTCTGAGTCTCCCTTTAAAGCCTCTAGTCATACTTTAGACATAGCCTTATGGTGAGTGTCATAATACTTTAGGAAATCACTCCTACTCGATTCAATAAATCTCACTCCTCAAGTAGATGAATTAATTTGCCTGCCAAAATTAATTAATTTTAATCAGGAGCATTTAGAGTAATAATCTTTCCTCCTCATGTACTAGAGAGAAAATTGAAATGAAAAGTTTAATTTTATTCGAAGCAAGTTGTCCAAGATGAATAGATATGAGAGACACATTTCATGGTCTACTGAATGATGGCCCTCCTGTCCGAATATGTCCAAAATGTGCAGCTCCAACAATGTTTAGCATTCCACACACCGAATGTGGCTATGTCCTCACCCTGTATGTGGCATGTTAACTCTGACAGAAAACTGACCTTCCCTGTAATTAGCAAGGTCATTCTGACATAGCCACGTATGATGACAAATTGATGATTTGCCAACATGTGGATGCTGTGACCGCTAGTTGGCATATAGCACCATACATTCTGGGCCACCTAAGTATCCCTAGGAGCAGGTATCAAATATTTGATGGAGTGAGTGTCACACAGAGGTCTGCTCAGTTGGTGACTGACATTATACAGGAATTTGCTCTTTCTGGCACACCTTACAGTAAAATATTCAATTTATTTATTATACATATAATTTGTTGTTGAGATGTTAATGCAAATTCACTATAGAACTTACCTTGTTGAAATATTTATAATTTGCATTTTTATGATGATTAACAAGATCATTAAAGGCTGTCTGAACGTATGACATCTTAAAATATATAATTGTCATATAAAATAAATTGTGATTTATTGCATGCCAGATTTTAACTTAGTTGTTTGTCTGAATTTTGAAATTTGAATCTAAAGATCATTAAGTCAAGATAAGATGTGACAGTCTGTCTTAAAAATACAGACAAGAGTAAAACAAACACCTGGCAGGTTATTTTGCTTGGCCTAGAGGTCTGGTATGATTTGGTATTGAGTGACAGCCTACATATGTTACAATAGACCAACAACATTTCTTTCCTGATGACATTTCAAATTGTTCACTGGTTTACCAAAACAAACTTTGCTGTATATTGACACCCTCCAAATTGTCCATTTGGTTAACCAAGTCCAACTATAAGCCTGATGGTGTATTATGCTCTGGGATGCAGCTGGCAAAATCAGAGAAGTTTTAGATAGGTGAAGCTTATACAGATACATGAAAAATATATCCTATTCCAGTGTCATCTTACCAGTTGACAGAATGTAGAATTTTTCACCCAATGTTTAATATTTAATGTTTAATATTAAACTTTTTTTTACTATTATTCATTCTCAGGATAACCTATATTAGAGCTATATAAGACATAAAGGTCTATATTGTGGCTAGATAATTGCATGCTTCAAGAGCCTCCAAAAACACTTGATCAAGTGCTAAAGTTGTGTATTGTTTCTGTATGCAGTCAAGAACCAGAGTGTTTCTTCACTGTTTTGCTATATTTGATGCAGAATATTTTAAAAACTGTTGTTGTAAGTTTGGTATCTTGTTGAATTAAATGGGGACTGTTGTAAATAATACCTCATCCAATGAACCTATTATGTCTTAAATTGTTTCAATCTGAGCATTTGGAATTATATGGAGAATTTCAATGTACCTTGATACTCAAACATCATGTGTTTCACCAGAATATCACAATTCTGAGAAGAAATTAGGTGTCATGATGATGAAGCTTCATATAATGTCCATTTCGGTCCATGCACTGCCATGCCCCAAGAATTTCCTCAGTTTGAGATAGTCCTTTGATTTTTGTTGTATTTAGATCAATCTTTTGCCCTTGGGCCACTTATTAGAATAGACTTAAGTGAACTGGACAAGTCTTTTGTATGATGATGGTAGGCTTAAAGAAGAACATAAGATCAAAGGGAAACATAGTGCTTCCTTAGTCAACTTTCAACTGGCACCTACTCTGCTATGATAACAAAGCTTCCTATGAACTCAAACACACTTGTACATACTTAAAAACTGGGAAAAGGAAGAAGGTTGAAAACATCAGATAAACATGCCTTTGGTTGTGTGCTAATTGTTGTTGTATCTATTGATGAAGGCTAAGAATGTATTGGTAAAGGTAATAGGCTATGCTCTACACTTGCACAAAGACTCCAAAGGCTTTGAACCTAATGCTTTGAACCTCTGATTGCCCATCAATACAAAGTATAAATCACTTGGAAACTTTTGTTTTTCTCACTCTGGTATATCATATTCTTGCTGTGATGAAGTGCAAAATTTTGTATCATGTGTTAATGAATTCCAACATTTGAGAAAGGCACGTTTGATATTTTATTTTGATTTTCACATGTATTTGCCCCAAGCTATTGTCACTTTGCTGTTATTGTGATATCGAAAATTTTACCTTTGGTGCTTTCAAATTGTAGATTTTTCTACATGATTTTTCACTTTGAATTTCTGTATCTATGCCAATATTATTGTTGGTTGTTTTGTTGAAATGTTGATGAAGTGAGGCATATAGCTGTAAGGTGTAGTGTTAGTTACTTCAGTTGTTTGCAAGTTTATCTTGTGATAGCTGCTCTGTAGACTCACTGAACACATCTGGTTGAATTCTGTACACTCCCATTGTAAAATGTGTCATAAACTCCTGCTTTGATTTTTCTGAAAGATGTTCAGCAGAGATTAATGCCATTGGAAAGAGGTGTTCACTGGATGTGTCCATTGTAAGGCTGTTTTACCTGAGGTGTTCATTCAATGGAGAAATGTTCAATGGAATGATGGGTTCATTAGAGTAAGTTGTTTTCTGGCCAGAAGTGTTCTCTTGTGCGAGTATTATATCAGGATTATTTACTTTTTAAATGTACCTGAGCAGAAAATCCTCTACTGAAATAAGAATGAACCAAACTTCTAATCTCAAAATGTCTTTATCCAAACCAGTTTCCTGGGAAACACAATCTGAGATGGTATCCTATATCTATCCCAGTGCAACCCAACAACATATGTTTGCAGGAGAATTTAACGCCTCCAATTGCAAATTGGCCCTCTGCATCAAAAAGTCAAGAAGTTGGCTTATAATAACAAGGAATAATGAGTAAAAAGTGGCAGCAGCATCAGAGGTATATTTACATGTGGTCCCGCTGAAGAAAGTAAATATCATGTATGCTATTATTAGCTCCCAAAAGACTGCAGAGTTTACTTTGCTGTTTTTCTAAGATTGTTCATTGAATTATCGGTGATTGAAAAAACAGGAAGGCGTCAAATTGAGTTGTTTGGACATTTGCTGTATTAATCAGCCTTGGCTTGGAAATTTTTTCATTGCACAATGTGTTTTCGGGATGTAGGGATGTATTATACAGGTAGACTGATGGAGGAGATATCACCTTAATCTCCCCATCCCAGATCCTATTATATAGGTAAATTAGGTACAGATTAAGGCACAGCACCAGGAATGAACAAATTTATATGGGGCTAAATTTATAAGCTGTGCATCGGTTTGTACAGGGGTTCTATATACTGTCTCCTTAGAAATTTGCATTTTCTTCATCAAAATTTTGCAAATAAGATTTTGTGATTTAAATAACACCCAATGGCGAATGACAACCAATTTGCGAAATCGTATTGAAATCGCAGAAATGCAAATTTCTATGGGGAGGGTATGTATATTCTGAATTCTACTATATTGCGTATAGAAGCAGGTGTAATATTGCTCTATTTTCATTGAAATACTCCTACAACATTTTCCATATGGTGAGAAGACTCCCTTTAATATTCTAAATCTAGATGAATTTGATTTAAAAATATACCTGGCTTTTATCAAGTTTGCGCTTTAAACTTTGCAGAGAAACGTCTGTCTCAGTGTTTTGGTATGTTGTGTCAACATTCAGATCTGGTTCCAAGTTTTTAGATTGGATTTCTGGCATTATCAAAATTGATTAAAAAGAGTGTGAGCAGAGGAAATGATATGCTGAATATCTTAGATATGTGCAATCTGATATTAGAGTTGTGAAATGGAATATATTTATTATTTAAGGATTGCAGATTTTGAAGGTCAGACTTTTCTTAAGCAAATGATTGCTTAATTTATACTAAATATGAATAAAGTGCTGAAATAAATTTTGGTTTCTCATTCTGGTGAAGTTTTTTTACCAGTTCATGGTACTCTTGATACCGTGAGCCTTTGAACATAGCCCTCTGCCTTAGCCATGATAATGATAAATCTTTACACATAGCAACTGGAGTTTGATAGAATTAGTGAGAATAGTAGACACATACTGCAAAATTGAGTCTCATACTTTCTAAATATCTACATGTACTTTGGGAAGAGAGCACAATGACTTGCATGACAACAGACTAAAAAATGAATAATTTTGTCATTTATTCAGACAATGCTGACAAATACATGTACAAGTTTATATGTGATATATTTAAGTTAATGAATGTTATGTTGATTGTGTGTTTCCAGGGTAACTCAAGGAATGATCTTGGTACAAGATGTAGGCAGAGTGATGAGATGCAGTTTTTTAGCTGCATTGACAGACAACAAGGTCAGTTTACCAGCATAGGGCATATAATCTAGAGTAAGGCATATAATCCAGTATAGGGCATATACAGTGTAGGGTATATAATCACTAGGTAAAGGGTAGGCATTTGGTATATAAAGGATATGTTAGACATCATTTCTTTGTGTGTTAGATATTTTGGATATTGGGGGATTGTTTTCCTTATGAATGGTTATGCTCTTTTGAATTAGGTGCACTCTGAAGTATGTAAAAAACTTTTTTCTTTCCCCTTTACATGTATATACTTTATAGGTCTTGTTTAGAAAATTGGTTTTGTAGGTTGATATGGTTTACTAAGGTATTTTTTATTATATTGCGATTTTTTTTATTACTCTACAAAGCAGGGGGTTGTAGTATGGCTTACATTACAAGTACAGTAAACCTTTCATTTTTGTAGTTTTGGTACATAGGTATAAGTTAACAGAAAGATGGTTTACTATTTAACCATCTGCCATAACCTATAGGCCTATTATACCAACTGGATCATATCTCTGTTTGTTTATAAACTCCTTGCCAACACAATTCCACAAATTACAGGTAATGCAAATTATCAACAGATACCTGGAATATGTGTATCTCATAGCTATGTTTAGTATACATCATAATTTGCAGAATTTAATTAGATAATTGGATTTTTTATGGAATAGATTTGATGGTAACTGGTTCCTCCCCCTTATAACACTAATCATACAAAAACTCTCATCCATCTTCAATTATTTAAAAATAGGTAGATGTATCCCCTATGTTCCCAGTCCAGTATTTGGCTTAAATATTTGACATGAAAGCTTCTAAGGTATTGCACCTTTAAAAACCTGAATGCCCTTAATGTTGTTTATTATGTTAACTTTGATCATGTTTTATGTTCTCCGTTCTCTATAATTGTGATGCGTCGACATAATATTTGCCTGTAACTTCATGTTATTTGATTGACATGTACATTCTTCACTGAAAACCTATGTTAACTTGCTAAAACAGGTGTAAATACAAGATTTAAAGATGCAGCCCATGTTAAAGAAGTGTATAGTGTATACCTGTTCAAATTGTTTGGTTCTTGGGAAGATGGAAGATACAATTGTTTATTATTTTAACTCTATATTTATTATATATTACATGTATCTGCAATATAATCCCTGTCAAGTTCAGACATTTTTTTTAGGAATTTAATAATAAGTTTTCAATTATGAAATTAGTTTAAGTCTCATAGTTCGATGAACAGATATATGGGTGATTTCTCATAGTTTATTTGATTTCTACAAGTACTGCATACTACTGCCATGCTGAAGATTTCATATACGTCAAGTTAAACATGATTTTAGATAATGATGATAGTAACACAACAGCCTGTCAACATAATTACTCTCCAGTCAAAATAAATTGTTTTAGGGATATCTTAAAAGTTATCTTTTCTATTGTTTGACACCTCAGTTGTAAACATAGAGACAAAACAATGACATTTACCCAGGTACTGCAGTGCTACTGTATTGTACATCTGCGTATCCAGTAGCTCCAGTCTATGGACTAATATATAGCCATCAGCCTGTGTTTGTTCAACAATATACTTTGTTTTAACATTGGGACTAAGATGTCAAATCTGACAGTAACGTTGACAGAAATATGTTGAATTTTTGTTGTACATGATGTTCAACATACAGTGAATATGGCTAATCGGACAACTGTAAAAAGACTATACAATCTATAAGTATAACAGAAGTATATACTGTGTTTCTATAATAAAGATCATTAAATGGATTAATTGAATCCTCAATTTAAGATAAAGTGAAACCTGTATCTGTGATTCTGTGACATGAAAGTGAATACCCTATATCACGTTTTTCAATTCTTATACCCAATGACATACAGATACCCATGTTCGGGATACCCATGTTGTCATATGGATACCCTTTTTATTATCAGACCCTCTGGATGAGAACATTTCTGGCATTTAGTTAAAACAGCAGTATTCATTTAAGAAGGCTTTATTGTATTGTTTTACAGTGCAGTGCTTTTTAGAATTCTATCCCAGATGATATTAAAAATTTCTTTGAGTGGATATGATCTGATATCTGAGATAGGAGTTGGAAGCAGGTGTGATTGGATACACCTTTATCATCAGTAGCACATATAACCATTTTTAGTTTATGAGAATTCCACCTCAGAAACATCTTTATCACCTTCAATGCTATATAAAGATAAAGAAATGATACTTAACACTGATATTGAAGTGTCACTCGTATATGACAATATGACAGGTTGAGATTTGTATGTGACATTGCAGTGTCTCAATAGCATCATTAAGTGAGCTCCTAGTCGTGTCAACCACACCTCAAACTTGTGAATGTCTTATGGTGAGACTCTTTGTGAGACAAAAGAGAACTTGAACCTTTACCCAATAGCTGTTGACCAGCTTAAAGTTGACACTTCAAGATGTTTATTGTATTTTTTATTGAATTTTAATTGACATTTTTGTATATGTGAAATATGCTCAACCAAAACATTATTACATGTAGTTCATGAAAATTCAAAGAGTGTTCCCTATCTTAAAAACAAGTGCAATTCTGGCTTCACCAATTGCTGTATTAAAAATGACATCCATCATTGTAAACATTCAACTAATTCTTGGATAGCCAGTAAATACATGAAAATTGAATTTTCTATCTGTTGCAGCCAGTGACGAATGTTGTCTCTCCGCCTCAGGCCCACAATGCAGTGCTGTTTGTCGCAACATCTTTCTGAAAGATTTCCTTCCATCGCAGGAGGAACGCAATGCAGTGCAGGAACTCTGCCGGGACAATCGTCATATCACCCAATGTGTTCAAAACTACACGAGAACCACACCAGCTCACAACCCTCATAAAGGTAAGAAATAAGTTACACATATCAAACAAATAAATGAATAAATGAGATGAAATAACATATCACAACCACAAGTGGTGACATATTGTTACAGTCTCCAACTTTTTTGTGGCGGTGGTTGGTGTTCGGTATCTGTAATAAATGGCAGGTGGTGACATTTCGCGTGTTGCCTTATTTCATGCCTGAGTGAATCTTCTTTAGTTATGCTAAATGAGAATGATGTCTTGTATCCTGCTATTTAGGGGATTGTAATTGATAGGAATTGTTTAAAATTTGCATTCTTATGAAAACCAAATGACAAAATATGTTGTTGAAATCCTATATTCTCATATCTTGTTAACTTCCTAAAACACACTCCTCCATTTTATATTTTATTCCAGTTTAGTTCATTTAATTCTTATTCAGTAAATGATAACTGTTTTCACTCAAGAATCAAGAGGAATTTTATCTCAGTTTACTAGGAATCCTATGTTTTGATTTAGTTGTATTAACAAGAACATTTTCAATCTATGGATAATTTGAGCTGATTCCTGGTGTTTCATCATAGACAGGAAACATCTGAGAACAATTTCAGTGCTGTAACTTCTCTACATTAGATTCAATTTTACACATACTGTTACAATCCTGCTGGGATTAAATATCACCTGATAGCATTACTATCACACTCCATAAAACTGATGCTCACCTTTTTACTTTGCCCTCTGTCTTGGATAACCTCTGAATTCTAAAAATAAGGGATAAGCCAAGTGAAACTATGCTAAGCTCTCATTACCTTTAGATGAGAGTCAAAACTAAAAAGTAGGAGTTGACTTACTTTAGTTAATTGCTATTTTGATATTCAAAGTATTGCATGTTTAAATACAACATTGAAAATAAGTCAGAAATGTGAATTTAGCCTGAAATAACCTCCTTTTATTCAATCTCAAATTGATATGTGAATTCAGAATACATGCAGTATCTTCTATTTCTGTTATGCTGTCAGGTATTGAAGACTTAGATTTCAAGCAGGTGTAAATCAGATGAAACCTTGTATAAATCTATCCACATGTTCTCTCTTGGTTGCCCCGTTCTGTTTGTTGTTGGAGTCAAAGAGCGCAGATTTTCAGTCTCACATTTTACGCCTTCGGGGAAACATTTACACAGACAAGCAGATTGTAACAGAAGCGTGGAGATAAGTTGTGACATGTTATTTTGTTATGAGAATTTGATACCAATATTCATTTCTGTATTAATTATTTTTGAAATGGTCCGTCAGTTGCTACCCAAATCATCTAGAAACTCAGTTTAAGAATTATTTTTCCATGTCCTTTTTAATTCAACTTTTAATTGAGTTCATATTATTTGAGCCGCAAAACTTAATCAAGTGATTAGGTTTGTCACGGAGCAAGACCGACAATTAGCACCAATGAACTTTCAGTGATTATAACAACATAGAACTACAATCTGAGGTTAATGAAATACGACTCGTGATTTAATTTTCTTTGATTTTAGGCTTGGTTTTGGGTTAAGCTAGCACATGACTAGGAACTTGTTAATTGAATTAAAGTGTCAGAAATAAATTCATTAATTTGTTTAAAACCCAATCGCTATCCCTATGTTTCATTAGTATCAAGTTTCCATAAGGATAGATCTACCAAAAGTGATGCATATAAATTATGCTGTAATTTAATAAACAGTTTCATTATATTTAATTTCATTAGATAAAATGAAAATTCAATAAAATTTGGTTTGATACTGTATCATGTGTCAGTTCATGAAATATTTTTGGGACTATCCATTGAATAATTTAGACTCAGGCAAGATTATTTTAAGAGTTATTCACAAATTAACTAATAAAAAATGAATCATTTTTGCTCCGAAAATTTTGCCAGGATTTAGGAGTTCTATTAAGCCTCAGCCGTCATTTCAGCATTGTACTTTTTGAAGAATTAACGCCCATATGATAAAATCCAGATAAAAAATTGTTTGCTATTGAAATTACCTTAGCCCAATCTGTCAATATCACAATGTTTTATTGCATTTTTCTCTGAATCATAAATTGATAATTTGTTTACTGAGTTACGCCAATTTTTCTCATTTCAATTCTTTTTGTGAAATTCTCAATCGAAGCTTGCAATGGGATCCAGGTGTGAAAATAGAAGTGCTTTACATTGGATTTTAAACAAACAACTTATATCAATAGTCAAAGATTATCAAAATATCAAACCTCATTCTCAATTGTAGAATTTAATCTGGCTCTGTAAGAGGATTGAAATATTATATTAAGTAGAAAGAAATGAGGTCAAAATGTTATAAAATACATGCATATACTTTGAAGTTCATTATTAAATTGATGTTTCATTGAAACCTTAGTGACAGCAATTGATACATATTTGATTTATATATGATACATATATGTATGTCTTATATTTTTTTCATGGACTGGACTTTCATGGATTAATAAAAGAGAATTTTTTTCTTTGCTGCAGGTCTCCCTTGTTGTGAGAAGGCTGCTACTCCTGTGTGCCGCCAAACCTGTGAGACCGTTCTAGTCACCCTAACCACTGAGCAAGAGATCATGGAAGAAATAATCAAAAGTTGTGGGGACCCTTTACCCATGGTGAGTTGAGCAATAGAAAAAAGAGAATCCTATCTTTGGTTCGTTTATATCGCCACCATAATTGTTGGTGACATGTTAGTAGGCTCCAATTTGTTTGGTCAGTGTTTGGCTGTTGGTGAATGGAAGTTGAGTTGACGTTCCTGTGTTGGCATTCAGATTCTGTAATAAATGGCAGGTGGTGACATTTTGCACGTTAATGCCTTGTCATTTGTCACTATATATGCCTATTGTCTGTTCTGCATGACCTAGGATTTCTTGATTATATGATAGGATCTAAGTTGACATTGTTATGTACCTTTCCTTTACAGTGTTGATCTAATATGGCAATATCTTATTGATTAAATCTGAAAAATTTTCCTCAATATGTGTCAATGTTTTATATTTAGGCTATTTACGTATATGTATTTGGACATTTCCTGATTGACTATTTTAGGACCCTATGTGGCAGTGTTTCCTGACCAAGTCCAGTGACACTAGTGCAAGAGATGAGACTGCTAGGGGAGCAGTGTCCAATATGGTCCTGGATGCTGCCAAACTGCAGTGTTGTGGGAAAGCCACCTCAAGAAAATGTAGAGACCTCTGTGTCAGGGTAAATACGATAATGAGATAGATATAGAAGCATTTGTCTGCAATTCACCTTAACCTGACACATACTGTTGGTTACGTCTACATATATAATAAGTCAGATTATATATCAGAAAAATCATGTACTCAAAACTGTATAGAGAAATGTTGTACCATGTTTTATCCAGGAGATCACATTATGGTAAGAAAGCAGAATGGAATATCAGAGATACAAGCTCTATTTTATATGGAGATATGAGATTTATATTCCTCAAATATATTTAGACTTCAGATTTGTGATCAATTTATGTTGCACAGTTGTTTTTGAGATAAAGTAATATGGTACCCATGACAAATGTCCAAAACACTACAGACTGATATGTAAAATTGGTTTAGAGTTAAATTCATCCATTTTCATTGTACATGCATTGTTCTTAAAGTGTATGGGTATAAACAATGAAATGTTTCTCTTTCAGACCTACACCCGTCACTGGAGCCAGACCTGGCATTCCTTCAGCAGAGAGTGCCAGTTCAGCCCTAATGAGGTGGAACTTAATATGTGCTTAACTGAAAGTAAGTTCTTTTATCATCATATAATCATGGCAAGAATCTATGAAAATAAAATGAAATCAAGCTTTATTTCCAACTTAGATTGCAATGCTCCAAACATGAGCAAATTGTTTGTCAATTTGACTAACATAATATTCATATTTTTCGAATCCCAACTTGAAGCTGTGTAGGTGCATATGTACAAGTAATTGTACTTCACTTATCTACACCAATATAGAACAATTGGTTGTCATGTAAACGTAACGCTGTACTTTATGTTCTACAGTTGAGGAACCTTGCCAAATGGGTTGCAGTGGATTGAATTACTGCTCCAACTTTAACTACCGTCCTAGCAGTCTCTTCCGCAGTTGCAACGCTCGTGCTGACAAGAATGCACGTGAAGATATGCTGAAGTGGGAAGATGGCATCATATATCTTCCCCTGATGAACATTCCTGTAAAAAGTAAGTTAGACATGGATTTAATTAAAAGCAGCTGATTAAATATATCATAGACAAATTGATAGCAGAATGGGGTGGTCCAAAGTGAGCTCCATCATATTTTACACCCCTGCAGGCATAAAGTACAAGTTAGTTTTGATGATATGCATATCAATATTTCATTATGCATTATCATTATGTAGAGTTATGTCAAATGATTTAAATCAACTGTTTCTTTGTTGTTAAGTGACAACAAAATGTTTGTACGTTCAACTTAATACATCGATCTTCAACACATTTCTTGAGGAGTTTTTATCAATAATGCAGTCTCTACCTGAAATATTGCAGTATACGCATGATGTAGATATTGTAATGTTATGTTGTAGATATCAAGCAATGCCAGCCAGACATGTGGAAGGCTATAGCTTGTGCTCTCCAAGTGAAGCCCTGCCACTCAAGTACACATACTAACCTTATATGCAGGTGAGAACTTGAGAAATTTACCACAAACCAGTGTGAATTTCTTTGAAAGTCAAAACATGTTAAAATTTTAGCCTGTGATTTAAAGGAAATGGATTTCAATTTTGACTTTGTTTAGAGAATTTAGAGATGAACATTTGTCCCTGTTCCAATCATATTTCCAGGAACTTGATTCATGTAGAGGTTATAGCTTGGGAGGGGTAATACACACATGGGTAGACCACTTGGTCTCTAAAATCGTTTTAGTTCATTGCAACCTGACAAACCTATTCTACAACAATTTCTAATGTTGTACCCATTAGAATATGATGAAGAATGTAGAAATATATCAGGCACAGAAATGTACTGTATGTGCACTCATACTTGTATAAAGGGAAATAAATAAATAAAAAACAAGAAATGTCGCTTTTCAATAGACTTTCTGCCTGTGTTGGAGATGATACTCATTGAAGTCATATAACAAATGTTTGTGATTTCAGATCTGACTGTATCTCTATACTGAGTGAGTGTGTAGACTGGAGTAAGCTTTCACCTGACAAATCTGCTGAGGAGCTCTGTGCTACATTATCACCTGAAATAGATGACAATAAACCCTGTACATCACTTTCTCAATATATAGGTGTGTGTACAAGAAAGTTACTTCAAGTTTTGAATTTGTACCTCATTTCAATAATTTTGATTAGAACTAAGAGATGAGAGTTACACTTACATTGCTGTCTGAGCACATGACTCATTCATAATCATACCACCTTTTGGTTATCATGTCATTATTACAGTTTCAAGCCAGGAATAGGATTACCATATTGCTTATTTTCAATACTCCAAATAATTCTGATTTGCCTGATTGCAAGGTATGACATTATAAATCTAGCCAATATGATATACCTTAGTTTATTTGTTTTGGTTCACCTTAAAGGGTCGGGTTATTAGAGAAGAACTACTTTTTTGTTATTGCAATGTGTTCTTCAATTGCAGTGCCTAGTCCTCATAGAGCTCACCATAGAGAGGTAACCAACCCATGTTCTCCAAACCCATGTAACAACAGTCATGTTTGTGTAGTGAATAGACACAAGTGCAAGCACCCAGAAAATTGCAAACCTTACCTCTGTAAACAAGGTAGGTACATCTCATTGATTTGTTTGTTACATATTTGATCCCTGAAAGAAATTAGTTTGAGAGGTTTTGGTACATTGAAAACTGACATGAATGATCGTGAATTGTAGCCTTTGTTTTTGTATGATTTTACTCAGGAAGCAAGTTCTAGTTCTGAAATGTTAAATTTTATGAACTAGCCACAAAACAGATTGGCTACTTTGGATAGTCATCATGGCTATAACAAATTTGTCTGTCTGCTTGATGACATATTGTTATAGCCACTGCATTCACCATCTGTAACAATTGTTACACTTTTCTATGGTCAACATTTTCAATCACATGTTACACATTTATTACCTTTCAGGTTGCCAAGTGGGAGAGGTATCCATGTTTACAGTTCCTGTGGGCTCTTATGTGCGTGTACCTGCCAGTAATAGCCATGCCAACTGTCATAAAGTGTGTCGCTGTGGCCATAGGAAGGGGCTGGAGCACTGCAGGTCCATGAAGTGCACCAAACATGACAGCTGTATTGTAGGTGCAGGACACATACATGGTACGAACACTGGCATTATAGGAAATATCCCCCTTTGTTTTTCTCCCTGTCTTATTGTACACTTTTCCCTTTGGTTTGCTATTAGCAAATGAATTGTAATTGAAACTTTCAAGGAAAATCTAGATTTTTAACCAAATAATTTCTTAATATTTTCTCAAATGCAGTTATTAATACAATTATGGCAGTAAAAGAGCAACTCCAGTACTTTTTTGGGACACATTTTTGTTGTGTTATATTTCAGATCATGGCAATAATTTCTAATACAGAGTGTATCATATCTAATGCTATATTCCAGATCACGGCAGTAAGTTCCATACAGGGTGTAACAGATGTGTGTGTCAGGCTGGGGAGGTGATCTGTAGCAAGAGACAGTGTTCACCTGTACACTCATCCAATGATGGACTCTCAGGTACTACCCCCATAATCAACATGTATTTTCATGTTATTACTTGCCTATAGCCATTTCATAGTGTACTTGTTAATGGAAAATTTTAGTGTAGTGACAGATATATTAATAGACCTTGGAAAATTAAAACACCCACTTATGCATTTCCACTACACTGGAACCTCTTAGCTTTGAAAATTAAAAAACTTCAAACTAAACCAATCATGATAAAATAAACATCTCAATCTTTACACATTGTAGGCTTACCCTGTAATTGTCCAGCTATTTATGACCCAGTGTGTGGAGCTAATGGACGTACCTATCCCAGTGAATGTATGGCACGTTGCTCCGGTAACATAGACTTTCTACGTGGTGCTTGTAAGGACTATGATCCCTGTCAGCGGGAGCCATGTGGGCGGAGCTACAAGTGCCTGGAGAGGCGGAGAGTTTGTCTGAGCACTGACTCTAAGGTCTGCAAACAGTATGAGTGTGGTAAGTGCACATATGTAGTGAGGAATCCTGTATGGATAGATACCCCTTATATAGGCAAAAACAAATATGTTCTTTACAATTTGATAGCTCCTATATAGAGATCTTAAATTTTAGATCCATACATGGATGACATCTTTTGTGCCTTTCTACACTACTATAAAAATGGCACTAGAGAATAGGGTTCTCACAGGATCCTAATTTATTTGCAGACAAGTTTGTTAGATTTACACAGCATTGTCCAATACCACCTTCTGAAAACATTAACACTTTTTAAACACCCAATTTCTCATGGTATTGTTTCTGTAATGTTACAGTGTCCCTGTCCCTAGTGTGTAACAGACACCACCATGACCCTGTATGCAGTGTAGGAAGGATAGAGTTCAACAACATATGTCAGCTTTGGGCTTCAGGGAAAGACTTTGCCCACAGAGGGCACTGTAAGGTATGGGACACATCTGTCAATATCAATGACCTCAGATCCACTGCATTGAAGAAATCTGAAAACGTCTCAAAATATTTGGTCAGAGATTTAATTATTTTGATATTTCAATGTATATTGTTGCTTCATTAAAAGTAATGGAATGATGTTAAGCTAGTATTTTTTTCTTTTACTTTAGGATACATGTAACATGGTGGGGGAAGTATGTGGTCATGATGGGGTCACCTACCCTAATGAATGCTCTGCTTGGGGCCAGAGAGTGGCAGTTGACTATGAGGGACAATGTAAGGCTGTGGGTACAATAGCCCTAGATGGTGGAGACACCTATTTTGAGGGCATAGACTGCCCTGTGCTGCCAGTGGAACACTGTGCAGCTATTACACCACCAGGGGCATGCTGTCCCATTTGTGGTATGTATTAGTAATGTTACATCTGGCAAAAGATATCACATATTTACATTTGGATCACATATTTGTTTTTCACAAATCCATGCAGCTTTTTATTTTAGATGCAACTTCATGCATGTATGCAGTCTATGCATGTAGTCATATTTGAAGTTGAAGACTAAATGGTAGTTGTCATCTGTATAAGATCTGCATAATATACGATTCAAATCATATAATCCATTACAAGAACTGATTACCTATATGTATAATGTTATAACACTGAGAAAATAATCTTATATTGTATTTCAGCAAGTGAAATCCGTCTTCTGTACAGTAAGACGCAATCAGATCTTGCTTCTCATGCTGCTAAAGTTGGACCAATCACAGTGCAGAATGTAACGGAGGCACTGTCGCAGCTGATCTCCACCAAGGAATGTGAGGTGTTTGGCTACCTCAGTGTGGAGACTGATATTGTAGTGCTCATCATGCCTATCACTCTCAAGCCTACCAGACTTCAGGTACTGTTGAATGTTTTCTTAATATGTTTAAACTGCTACTATTTAGATGTTTTATTGAAATATATATAGACAGCTAATGAGCTGATGGAGCTCTCCAATAAATTCTGTCCCTTTCAGTGAACCAAAGAACTGAAGACTGAAGAAATGTATGTCATACATTGTGGGCAGAAATAATTGCAAACAAAACTGACACAATTCTCTCTGGAAATTCTTATTTAATGGGTTTTATGGCTTTTAAATAGATGAACTAAGTACTATGTTACCATTCTTCATGGCCACCCTGTTTATTGAATATCCCAGCATATCCAGGCTTGTCTTTATAAAGAAATTTTACATTGTTTAATTTATGTTACAGATCGAGGCATGCAATACAGAAGCTGAGAGGATAGTTTCATTAATAGAATCTAGAAGTCCGACCATACTTTCCTATATGCCACTATCTTCTCTGATGACGGCTACCCTACGTAACCCTGTTGTCCACCCCCTCAGCAGTGGGGCCACCTATTATTACCCCTCAGTACTACTATGGACAAGTATTATGTTATTTATATTAGAGATCAAGTCAAGGACGTTTAGGTGATAGTCACCTTGGTGATACATATACTATACTTGTAAACAGATATCAGTCATATCAGTTGTGCTCACATTTAACATGAGAAAGTGACCTGCATGGTCATAAGCTGCGCACAATGTCTGATATTTGGATTTAATGATCAAACTTGCAGTCAAGCCAGTAATCAATTGGCCCTAGCAGCTGTGGAAAAGGACCCAATTATAGCATTTATTACCCCATCGCCAAACCCTCAATCTGCCAATCAAAACATTTATCACATGTTATCAAACATTTTGAAAATATGTTAAGTATATGCTTGACTTATGGGGTCATAATTCAAATATTCAAAATGTATATAAATTGCATCAAGTTTTGATGTCAATAAGAGTCCAATATTAAGAACCTCATGTTAAAACTTGCCTGAAATGAGAATGTATATGAGCAGTATTGTAGTTGAGAGAGCTTTGTGTACATATAAGCCTACTATCAATAATGTTGTAGAGACAGACCATAGATACAGTTTTAGATTTTGAAATATGTACAGAAAAGTGTGTTACTTGTATTGAAGCTGCTGTTAACAGCTGATTGTCATACAGCTACGTGTATTTAAAACAGCTGTGTTCTACAAACGAATTATGAAATGTGAAATGATATTAAAGAACAGGTTGATGAATAGCTGACAAAGTTCATTTAATACATTCACTCATATCAATCATACCTCAAATATTGATATTTTTAAAGTTATCAAATTTGAATAATTCAAAATTCAATCAATCATGTACCATGTTAATTTGGTGCAGCTTGTTTGGATGACAATCAGTTCAGATGGAGAGTGATCACACAAGGGTAAATCATGACAATCTATAATGTGCCTCAATCAGATATGTAAACCTATAGTATTTATATAAAACTGTTTGTATTTCACACCAGGAGCCAGGGTCTTGTGTATAGTTAACTACTTGTACAATATAATATTATGTGAGACAGAAAACAACACATAACTGCTGTATAGATAATCATGCATGATGTGCATTCAGTATTTTATTTATATCTATTAAATCATTTAATGATGCACACACATTTACTTTCGATAATCATAATTGGTGTGCTTTCATCAGAATTAATCATGTTTGGTGTGCTGTCATTGCAAACAATCATAATTGGCTCTCTTCCTTACAAATAATCATGATTTGTGTAACTTCATTGCAAATAATCATTGTGTCACTTTATTACAGAAAATCATGATTGGTGTTGCTTTATTATAAATGATCATGATTAGTGTGACTTCATTACAAAAGATGATGTTTTGTGTGACTTCATTACAAATAATCATGATTGGTGTGCTTTCATCATATGCATATCCTATGTGCTCTCATCATGTCAGTTGCTAGCATTCATTTTAATTGATCTTAAGTGCTGTTAAGTTATACCTAGATAATTACCATTTATAGTTCAGAGTAAGAACTTAATTGTGATGTATAATGTGCCATTAATTTGTAGTGTAGTTTGTTTTATGTTGAACAAAATGAGTACTATTTGTATAGTAGCCATATGTTGATATTATTTACAATCTTACTGTTCAGATTGAAGAAAATAGACAATCGAAACATTTTTGTTAAAATGTTTTAAAACAAAATGATCAGAGATAAGTTATGTAAGAGTGCACATGTTGCATCAAATTCAAAGAGGGCAGTCATTGTTCAAATCAAACAGAGTAATGTTGAATTATAACTTTGATACATAGCTTCATAAGTCACAATTGTGTCAGAATTAAACTCGTACTGTACATAGATTGTGCATAATAGACCTTTCGAATAAAATCTGACACATTTTGGTATTATATCAAGGAAACTATGATATTTTGACTAGATTGGTGATGCCATTGGTTGTACTTTTCAAAATAAGCAATTATTGTTGCTTAAACACATTGCTACCTACGTTCTACAACCAATGACATGAATCTGATTAATATATGGTAGCTTCTTTGATGTTCCAAAGGGTGGCATCCGATGGTTAAGCTCTATTGTCTTCTTAAGTGGTTTCTAGCTGAAGACAATACTATAAGTCTATTGCAGCATGTACACTGTTATGATGAAAACAACTGTATATTTATTTTACTGTTTTGGTAATTTGTCTTTCACTTGAACCAATAATGGTCAAGTAAAGTGCTGTGTTAGTACTACTACTTTGCTTACTTTTAAGTATCCCCTACTAAAACATCATAGATGTGAATAATTATATGTTAATTCATTAATATATATAATATTGATTAAAAATCAAGCCAAATATATAGATTGAAACAATCATTAATCAATACATTATTAAGATGCTAGAAAACAGTTTCATTTGTGTTAACAACTTCTCTGTGGAGTACATTTGTCCTGTTTTCTAGTTTTCTGTCAATCATTTCTGTTTTCACAACTTTATCTGCAGATCGTAGTTGTTCAGTGTGGTATTAAAATCGCTAAATGAAATTGTATGTATAATCTCTAAAGTATGAATGTACAGAAAACATTTTGTAGGTAAAGTATTTATATATTATATAATTATATTATTGTATTCTATACAGTATTGTAAATATTATATACCGATTGTTTTTAATTAATGACATGAATACATGACAAGCATGTAACATTAACTATTGTTCAATGTGTCATATTTATTTCATAAAGTAGTTTAGTAATTACAGGATACATTTTGTTATTAAAGTGTAAATTGTAATCAAAAATAATATAATTGTAATTTGTTAAACAGCCTAATAATGTTTTTGTGAAATGGTACATAATTTTCTCATATGGTTACCCCAGATACATGTGTTACCAAAGAAAATGTCCTCATATCCTTATTCTAAACCAACCACTGAATATTTTTGAAAGACATGTTGCGGCATACATGTATTCTCCAGATTTTTACAATTTCTACAAAACCTGTCACAAAAGTAGCTGCAATATTAATGGCTAGTACTGTGTGAGTTATATACAATGTCTTCCACATTCTTAATGCTACAATAATAATGTTAAAGTCTAGATAAGAATATTAACTAAATTAAGACTTCACATGTTTCAATTGTGCA
This sequence comes from Owenia fusiformis, assembly GCA_903813345.2. Classification (NCBI taxonomy): domain Eukaryota; kingdom Metazoa; phylum Annelida; class Polychaeta; order Sabellida; family Oweniidae; genus Owenia; species Owenia fusiformis. Next base: position 183 of record CAIIXF020000229.1, on the reverse strand, counting down.
TTTAATGTGATTTAATCATAAATAAATTGTAATCGAATTTCGTGTTAGTTTTTTCAGCTACTGTATTTTGTTCAGCTACTTGTATCTGTATTTTGTTCAGCTACTTGTATTTTTATGTTATTATGTTGAATTGTAGTTTCCATATGTAAATAGTTGTCATATGGTCATATATTATACATGATA
>CAIIXF020000228.1:0-25000 GCA_903813345.2 Owenia fusiformis | reverse complement strand
GTGCCTGATAAGCAATTGTTAAGTAGAATAACGGATAGGAATATTATTCTATTATTCACACATTGTTGATATTTTTATGTTGATAATTTAGCCATTATTCTGAATTTTATTGTGAAATTTTATTGTTTATGTCCTCGTTGCAATAATAAACATATTGAATTTGACTAGAAAATTAAACATGTGCGGAACCATATGTCACATGAATAAATAAATGATTTACATCTATAGCAACTGCTGTTCTTTCAATTTATTCAAAAGAATAATTGCCAATAGGAGTGAAAATTGAATGAAAAATAAAATGGCGATAAGAGAAACCTTTTGGATATTGTTAAGTTCAATAAACTATTTTCAATAATTTTAAATTATCTTATTGCATGTCAAGATTTAATTTAGGATACTATTTCATGCTAGTGTTTCAGCTCAGATTCTCAAGCTGATGAGCCAATCCTTTTAGTTAAGGGAACCATTTAGAATTGCAATTTTAGATGAAATATTATTATAAGATTCTTTCTAAACATTCCTTTTCTAGGACGCCATTTCATGCAGATGTGTTCAGATCCTATAGTTGGTCAGCCAATGTCTGTGGCCGCAAGAAATGGCTTATATTTCCCCCAGGGGATGAACAGTATCTAACAGACAAGTTCCGTCAATTAGCGTATGATGTCTCTTCAATAAAGCAATTGGACAGTAAGAAGTATCCAGATCTGCATAAGCTGATTGGTCCTATAGAAGTTATACAGGAGGCAGGGGAGGTGATATTTGTGCCTAGTGGATGGCATCATCAGGTACACAACATGGTAAGTTAATGCAAATTGGTCCCCAACGTTTTTGTCATTTGATGGTAGGCATCTGTAACAAATGGCAGGTAGTGACATTTTGTATGTTTTAATTTTACTATATTAGAAAATAAACAGCTATTTTTTGTTCAAGGTTTTGATATTTTAAATCAGTATTAACCAGTGACTCGTATAAGCAAAAAATACTTAGGCTCCCAGAAAACGTTTGACATTTTCACCATTATCATGTTACATACTTCATCTATAGATTTATTTCTTGAAATTTCCATCCAGACAATTTGTAAACTTACCACTTATGTCGCAAAACATTGCTAATTAAGTCGTAAAGCATATGTAATCTATGTAAATATATTTAGTACTATATCTAGTTCATGGTGACCCCAAAAATGCCACCCACTGTTCAATGGAAGAAAGATTGGTATGCTTGCAAAGCATCAAAAATGTAAATTAGAAAATCTGTCTTTTCTAAAATTAATCAATAAACGAGTCAGTCTATTAAATTTGACAAAATTATTTAAGAAAAATGAATAGATATGACATATTAATGGTAATATATGTGAAAGGAATTCAAAAATGACTCAAATAATGGCTAAGACAGAAATCCCAATTTTAGAAAATTGTATTCTTGAACGTTTTTGAAGCATCCCTGGACAGAAAACTTGGTATCTCTAAATCTTAAAGTTGTTGATGCTATACAAGTACACCAACCGTTCTTCCATTGAACACTCTATCTTCACCTTCACAAAAAATCATGAAGATTCCTTCATTATTGAGAAATTTATTCCAAATATAGGGGGTGAAATATTTTTTGGGTCACCCATATGGAAATTTTAATCAAAATTACTTTATTCCATACCAGGAAGACACAATATCCATCAATCATAATTGGCTGAATGGCTGTAATATTATGTTGGGCTGGCGATATATCAAGACTTGTCTGGTTGGTGTACAACGTGAGATCAGCGATTGTTGGGACATGGATGGATGGAACAAACATTGTCAGGTAATATATGATAGAGGTCTCAGATTGTCAGAGCCTCTAAGATACATCTGTAATCCTGCACTTTCACAAAATGTTGACTAGGCATTAACATGCAAAATGCCACCACCTACCATTTGTTACAGATACTGATGGCCAAACACTGTTAAGGACACTGAACACCAACTGCCGTACACAACCCACTGAACACCAGCCACAAAAAATTGGAGACTTAAAAATAACCTAGAAACAAAACATTGAAAATTGTCATTTCAACATTTCATTGAAATATTTTTTATTCTACCATAATATACAAATATATGTATTTACATTAAAATGTTAAAAAAATTGGTAATTATAATCATGAATTTTTAGCAGATTCTTAAAATGTGTTGTCAATGATAATTCCTGATTTTCAGTTGTCTCCAGAATTTATTTTTAACCTTTAGTTTTGTTAATAGATTCAACAGAAGCTCCAACTATGTAGCCTACTAGGTCTTGAGCAAACACTGTCAAGTTTATTATAATTCGAGGACATTTCTTTTTTGCAGTTGATACTGAAGGCGACAACTGGAATTGACTTTATTGAGTTTTATAAATTCATCAATATTGTTGCCAACCGAAGGATGACATTCTTGAATGATATGGAAAATGGAGAAACAAAATGCTTATATAGCCAACAAGATAAACAAAGTGTTCCTTCTACCAATCATAAACATATGTGCAATAATTCTAATGCCACAACCACTGGAACTTGTAATACTGACTCTTATGGTCCTGGGACAATTACCACTGAGGAAATACAATCCACAATGAAAAGTGAAATGGAAAAACTTGAAATAAAAGAGACAAATATTAAATATGATGAAGCTAGTCAAAACAAGGATATTGAGAGACCCACCATTGAGTTGTATTTGAATAATATACATTGGACGCCATGCAGTTATTGTGGCAAAGACTTCAATCCAGAATCCCCATGCCATTTAATCCATGATCTGCTTAAAGTAGAGGAAATTTTAGCTGATATGATAGAACATGAAGAATTCACTCAGTTAGATCTTGATGTACTAGACCCCCATCCAAATGAATTCACAAAACATCTACGATTTTTCCTCAGTAGTAAAGTACATGCATGTGACACATAATCTAGAGTTTTATTCTTTACATTGAAAGTATGTATCAAGTATGTGCTGTTGTCTGAAATAAACTAAAAAAATTAACATAATATGTTCTTGATATCTTATTCAAACATGACCATGCTCTAATAGAATTTCTCCAACCAATCAGAATGCAGCATAGTACAGCTTTGTACATGCTCTAATCAATCATCCAGGTATCTACATATTGTGACGTCACACCTACGAATGGCGAAAATAACAGCAAGTTTGGTTATTTTATGGACCCTAATTCTCTGACCAATGTTTTCATTTTTATGTTTGAATCGGAATAAATAATGATAGGCCATTCAATATGGTGAAATTCTACACTCGTTGGACAGAATGTCAGGACAAATACACTCAGCTTTGGTTCATTCTTTTAATGACATTCTGTCCAACCTGTACTAAATTTCACCATATTGAATGGCCTATCATCAGGGCCGTAGGGAGAGGAGGTTTAGAGAGTGTGAACGCCCCCCCCAAAAAAAATCTTGCCTAAAAAAACTCGAACCCACCCTATCTGGCAATTATACGAAACCGCCAAGATTTGAGTTAATTTTTTGATTACCTAAGATATTTGAGGTACATGTAAAGATGGAAATATGTGAGATTTAAAACTTTATCTTGAGTAAAAAAGACTACGAGTTTAGAATTAGATTTGGGAGGGGGTTCTATGTCTAATATCTTCAGTAAGTTTGTGGTCTGTTATGGCCTTGAGCTATTTATTTTTCTGACCAAATTCCAGAAAGTGGTTACGGTCAGACTGTACTTTCTGTACAATTTTGATGACCAAGTGCTTTTTTCAGATGAACATAACTCATTCCAAACCTGGTCTAAATCTTTCATTCATTTTTGCACAAAAGGTGCTTAAGTGTATCCAGATTAATAATTGAGTGTTAATTTTTCTTTACAATGTAAGAATAACTAGAAAATTAAGTGGTCTTCTTTTCAAAATTGCAAAAAAATCCATCATGCAGATCTATTTTTAAACATAAAACTTGGATTTAAATAGGCCTCTGTTGAAAAAACGTTCTACATTTTTGAAAATATGCCTTTAAATGTTCTAAATGAGCGAAATTGGTCAAAAGTCGGAATATTTCACCTATGTTTTTGCTTTTGCAATTGTTTGGCATGGTTAAACTTATGATAATTTGGACTTTGTGGTAAACGTTTATATATTTTAGCGAAAAAAATATAAAATTAATAATATAGAACCAAAATTTAACCTTTGGAAGAGATTAAGCAAACTTGGAAAAGTTTTCACCAAATTCACCGTTAGGAGGCTCCAATTTTTTTTTCGGAAAATATTTGAACCCCCTCCTGTCAAATCCTGGCTACGCCACTGTATCATTATTTATTCCTTAAATCACTACAGCTGCTATCTCTACAGAAAACCCTTGTCTCGACCTGCATTGTCAAATATAAAAGAAACTCATCTGATATCACCACCTGAGTCACTTGTATATTCCAGTTTGGTTGAAATTAGGGCTCTGTCAGTCTCAAATTTGACCCCCTCAGTTTGGTTTTCATTAGGTTTTTCGGTTCTTATCACACTACAGTGTATATACCTATTCTGCCATGATATAGAATATAAAACAAAATCATTCTGTATGACAACCGTGTATTTCATCACATATACAGGACATGTACAGCTGTTAAGAAAACATTAATTCTGACTGGATTTCCATTTGTGACTATTGACAGATTGAACTGTGGCTTTGTGCTAAATGTCATTATTGTGCTTGGTGAACATCATTCTGAATAAATCTAACAATTTCCTAAACATTTTGATCATTTAAAAGAAAGAAATATAAACTGAATAACACTTGAGAGCTTTTCAAGATTAGAAAGATTGGTACCTGCCCCACCCATCCTTACCCCTGCGTTGCTGTAGTAACCATTTCAAGGCTTAACATAACGTATGATGCTGAAACTTTGGGATGGAAAACACGATGGATAACACTCAATTGCAATATACACAAAATTTTAGCTGAATTGAAGAATATTCAAAAAAGGTTAGTGAATTACTTCTGGGACAACCCTCGTAAACTTAAATAATTTTGCCATTTTAATGTTAATCAATTATAATTCCTTGTGTATCCTAAGTTTTGCCTTGTATATTACTATATCTTTGTCTTTGTCATAATGCACCTTTGCTAAGCTGAATGTCTTTCCAAGCATTTTATAAAAATCTTTATCTCTTTTGTATCTGATTTTAGAAGCGAGAATAACTTCAGTTTCTGGTTGAGCTAGATGTGAAATAGTCCTCAGTAAGTCTTCAAATGTTTCTTCAATGTAAACAATGTCTGCTCCAATCACTAAGTCATAATGATCAGTGAAGTTTTCCAAATCATGGGACCAATCTAATGCTTTCACTTGAATTGTTTTTAAACTGACTTGATTGTGCACATTTTCCTGGATGTTTTGACGCAGGTCATCTAGGACAATTTCTCTGTCTGTAATGTCTATCCTCCCCACACCTGAAATATACATACAGGGTATATATTAGAACATAAGTCGGTAATCAGTAATCACCACAAAACTTTTGGGTTCCATTTTTTGCATTGAGTACCTCTCTTATCTAACCACCTCTCAATATAAACACTTAGCTGGAGCCTTGTAGTTTCACTTCCACTCAGAGGTCTTCAGTTTAGATATGGTTAACTGTATATGTTAGTCACATCCTTATTCCTTACCTAAGAGTCCTGCCACCATACCAGCCAGCCCCATCCCAGCACCTAACTCTATCACTGTCTTATCTTCCAGCATGTTGCGATGTTTCTCCAGATACTCACACAATACTACAGCCTGCAACAACATAACAATTGAGTTCTTGATTTAAGAGTTTCAATTTCAATTCAATTTATTAAATATATATACATACAACAATACAAAGATGATGAAGGGAGCGAGACACCACTGAAAGGTGTATGGTGCCCCCTATAACAATAAAAGATTCATATGATTTAGCAATTGAAGATGACAAATATTATGAATGGAAAACATCCTGGGAACTGTATTAATTTTGTATTTCCTATTGTCAACAGTGGTTAATAAGCCCAAGGTGGGCTGGGTAAAATTGTAATTAATTTTCTATATTTTATAATTGAATTGTAAGACTGACCACTCTGCCACTATAAATAAATAAATAAACTAAACTAAAATTAACTAAAGATTTAACTTTTATTTTTGATTTGATATTTCCTTGATTTGACAAATAAGATAAATTAATTTTACACTCTCTTAATTTTGTACAATTTCACATTTTTCAAATCAGTTTTTCTTTTTCTAGGAATGAATTCAAATTCCCAAAGCTCCTATCATTTCAAGCAATATATTGGGCACATTTTCTGAAAAATTAAATAGATTATGTTTAGTACCTTTCCAAAAGCCTAACTTTTACCTATTTTCAGTCACATTTTCAGAGGGCTGAAAAAGCTAGTACATTATAGGGCAAAGGGATGTAACGTTGATGTGTGGGGTAATGTCAACACAAGAAATGGGTAATTTCGACACTTTCCTCCATGTTTGATTTCTAGAAAAATTAAAATCTTGCGAGATCTCCATCCACGCAAGAAAAAAACATGGCTACTCCCTAGATCGGAAATGAGAGCAAAGAAACAATAAGGTGTCGAAGATATCCCACATGTCGAAATTACCCAAAAATGGTGTCGATGTTACACCCCTTTGCCCTATTTAATGATATATCATGGGAGTAGTATACATAGATACTAGTATTCCGTAATTCGGCGGCGTGGACGGAATTTGACAAAACTTCAATTTTTTGCAGAATCCCTGATTTTCATGAAAATCCCGCGGAATTACCAGAATTTCCAGAAATTACATATTTTACGATCTCCTACCTTTGCGGGGTATTTGAAGAGTGTCTGTCTATGTCCAACAATCAATCATTATTGAGTACAAGTACGATTTCACCGTGAAATTCAACATTTTATCACGTTTAAATTCGCTAATGCGAGTTCGCTAATGACGCGCAGTTCTTACCTAGAAAGTAGGTGACTTCCGTTTCCGCTTTCGATGGATAGGATAGATTGCAGAATTTGGATTTTCTCCTTGCAGAATTTGCTTTTTTTCTTGCAGAATGTTTTGCAGAATTTTGATTTTTTTCATGCAGAAAACTAGTATCTGTGAGTATAGCTGACTGAAGGTCAAAGCAGAACTCTGTTATTTTAGTTCAAAAATTAGCATGTTTTTTCTGATAACTACCCCCCCTTTTCCTGGGGACTTCTAAAAAGTCGGCCAAGACATAAAATTGGCGAATTTTGGGATTTCACCAAATTTATCAGTCGGCAAATTAAGTTGGGTAAGTTTATGACTTATTTAGGCAAAGGCTATTTATGTCTGTTGCCTAACGGTAGAGTTGTACTTACTGCATCCCACACCACAGCAGCCACACCAAGTTGTCCCCACTTCTGTTTGATTACGATGTTTTGTCCTGCTAGATAAAACTGTCTCTTATCAAAGTGAAATGGTGACAGTATTTCACTGTTGTATGGTACTACAGCAAGTGATTCCATTTTCTTGTCCAAATCAATTTGTTTTTGATCTAAATTTTTGGCGTTGGGAGGAGTATTCAGTGCTTTCTGAACATGAAGTACATTATCCAAAGTCAGTGATGCAACCAGTGGAAACAATAACGACTGGTATATTTTGTAGATCATCCCGCTTTGTGTTTTTAAACGTGTAAACGTGGGAAAATCTCACATGTTGCAAATATTTTTTTGTTTTCTAAACGAGAACTGCTAAATTTTATAAACCAAAATCGCATTAGCGAACGAAGTCTCGAATAATATCGCGTGATTGGATATGTTATTGCGTTGCTTGACAACGATCAGAAAATATAAACATTGGAAGTATTTACTCTCACTTTGCTGATATTTATCAGTACTAAGCAGCAAGTGGAAAGAATCACACGTGAATATATGAGAATAAATAGTAAAGCAATTAATTAACTAATAAGAAGCCTTCAGTACAGATTGAACACTGAGGTATTACATTGACAACACAACAGAACAAGGTTGTCACCCAAGAATCAGAAGAATGGCAGTTCACAAGAAAGAAAGCGAAAATGGATGGTTTTATCATGCCCCAGCAAAGAGACAATCGAATGAGCAAGTCTTTGCACCACCAGCATCACAGATTCCAGGACTAAGTGATCTCGTTGGTGAACCAGAAGAGCCAAAGGGAAACTGGATCAAGGAAACTGATACCAAATACATCAGAATGTGTAAAGCAGGAGGGAGGCCAGATTTATTACAAATGAGATCTCAAAAGCCAAAACCCAAAGAACCACAGGGATACCCAAGAGTAGATTGGTTCTACTTGGAAGATAACAGAGCAGAAGATGACGCTATTCGAGCGAATGAGTAAGTATTGAATTTATTAAGCTTATCGTCCTTATTTAAATCTGAGCACGATCATTTGACTCTGTGAATCACTTGTATCTACTGTAGCCTAACAACCAATGCATATGATCCATGGACTGAAAGACCGATTGTGTCTTGAACATATAGACAAGTGTTAAGTTTGTAATTGTTTCCTTTTTCAGAAGATGGGAGTTTAGCCTACCTGAATACATGGTGCACGACCATTACCAACCTGATGGTCCTGAAACGGACGGTACACTACCTTACAGACCAAAACGCCTACCATATGCTCGGGACACTAAATCTATTTATGAATCTGAGACAGTTGATCCAACAAAGAAGGACGTCAAAATTCCTGAACTGAAAAAACAGGGTTATGGTGTCAGAACCGAGAAACTTGACAGACGCCCACAGCGGATGGCAAAACAACAGCCAAAAGAAAAACCTAGGGTCCCCAAGGACCAACTTGAATTGGAAAAGAACAGACCTAGATATGAAGCTATGTAAGTACCAATCAACTTCTAAATAAAAAGATTAAGCAATTAATTATATTACAACTGTAATAAGAATTGATCCAGTTCAATTATTACGGTATTCTTATAAAAAATAAGTACCATACCATACCATAAGTAAAGTTCTTATTTTCTTATTTACAATTTAACATTTATCTTGTTTGCTATTTGTGCACGAACCTGTACTTTATTAATTGTGTTTATATTATTCCAGGCCACTACCTAACATAACAGAACGACCGAGCATGCAGAAAATATTAGCCTACAGTTATCAAAGAGACTGGAAAAGCAATGTAGACACATATCAAGCTGAACAACAGAAACTTAAAGAACAATTTGAGAAAATGGGTTTTAGAGAAGAAAGAAAAAACACTGAATATAGTGAACAAATCAGCAAATCTGCTGGTAAATCCAAACAAAATACAATGGCACCAAAACAAACAAGAAAAAGCAGTGCAGCTCAAGAGAAGAAAATGCAAGAATTAGAAGCTCAGAAAATACAAAAAGACTTGTTTAAACTGAATAGATTTAAAAATGTCCAGGGAAGAACTGATACTCACAGGACTAGCGAGGTTGCAAGTCATGCGTGAACAGATGGAACATATTGTTAATTTACATGTCGTATCTAACAGCTAAAGAGGGGTCATGGATCTCATTCGTATACTATGAGTTATAATGCCAAAGGATTTCGAAGGCTTTTGGGATGTATATGGACTTATAATTATAAAGACAAAGTCATGAAAGTCACATTCATTTACGAAGTCAAAGTCCCATTCATTTCGTGCAATATTATGTTACTAACAAGACAAATGTCTTCCATGATCACGTATTGTTAACTGATGCATTATATTTTGAAATATAAATGAATAAATTGTTAAATATATCAATGTAAAACTTGAATTTAGTTGAGATAATATACAAGGGGAAAGAACAAGTGGTATTTTTGTCTTTCAAAACAGCCGAATTCGCAGCCAAAAGTATTTTATTTCTCGGGATATCGCTATTTTTCAAATGATCTTGCTTGAATAAAAAAAAATAAAAAAATCATTAAATTTATCATCAATTTTCAACCTATTGTAATTGAGAAAAAATTGAGAAAATTTTGAGGTATTGGAAATGAAGTCAAGATACGTTTCCATCAATATTATACATGATCTCGTCGCGGGGTAAGTAAATAGAAATTCAAACGTAAAGAGGCTTTAACACGTAGTTCAATGGGGGAGCTAAGGTTGCCAAACTTATGGAAGGGAGTGTAAATTTATCTTCTTATGGGTAATATACAACTATTGAAATGCTTCCACGACAATTTTTCAAAAGGACGATTCTCGGTTTGGAGAACAGGCTCCTGGGCTAATAACTTTTTTCATGAAAAATATAGAAATATTACCCAAATTAAACTATGAATTTTCAAAAGAGGACATTTAAATCTACAAGATGTAAAAATAACAAATTGGTCTGAAGCAGGGATAACGCTCAATTAGACCGATTCAATAAAATACAAGTCTCGATTTAGGGAAAATAGTTCATCAGTGTACTGCGCTAATATTTTTTTGCGAAAAATCTAGAAATATTACCCAAATTAAATTATGACTATTCAAAAGAAGACATTCAAATCTATATTATGTAAAAAAATCAAATGTGTCCGAAGCAGGGATAATGCTCATTTAGATTGATGAACTTCGTTCTCCAAACCGAGAATCGTCCTTTGTTTGAAAATCATTTTCAATTACCCAGATGCGTGTAGGTAGTTACCATTTTCACCACCAGGTGGCCAATTCGGGGTAGATAACATGCATGGCAGAGCACTAGAGAGTATTAGAAAGTTCCCTTAAACTTGTATTTTCATAGGAAATTTCAAAGTTGATACACACTTTTAAAAGCCACCTTTTAGGTATCTTACATGTAGATTTAAAATATTATATCACTTTGACTGAATTTTTAATGATGTAAATCAAGATTATTTCTATTCGCATCTAGTCTATTAACCACGGATTATCATGTTTTGTTTCTGATCTCAATTACAATGGGTCGAGAGTTTATGAATTTGTTAGAATTGCCATAAACAGCCGTTAACATCGGTTCATATGTTCGATTCTTGTCAAAAAGTGATTGTGGAAGTATAGAAACAAATATATTCTGTGTTGAGGAGCCATAAATTCCTGCTTGTTAATCCAGTTTACATGTATCAAAGAGGTCTTATATTTGTCTCAATAAAAGGTGTCACTTCTTGACTGAACCTATTTATTGAACTGTTTTACAATCAAGTACAACAAGGGATTGCCATTAAACATGGGGATATGAATCACTTACAATCTTTAAATGCAGTAAATCGAAGATATGAAGTGCCACAAGTATCTGGCTCAAGTGTCCATGTGACCAAAACCTAGCCAAAACCCAGGGAGTTAAATCAACATGATCAGTTAATACTATCATTCTTTCGTTTTAGCCAGAATTTCATTAGTTTTTAATAATTATTAAGTATTGAGGATTACAAATAATAAATATGACTGAAAGCTTCAGAGAGGAGTTTAGGGTTGCAAAGTTCGGACTGCAGTACCCATTTAGGAAACCGTTTGATTCGGCACAGGTAATGTATATTAATGTAATAGAATGGCAGATGATAAATATGTCATTCAAAGGGACCTCAACATTTCAACTTATCAAATTGATTTAGAACTTGGTATCTTTGACAAAAAATCGTATTTATATAAAATGGTAGGAATGGCAGTCCTATAGAGACCATAAACACTAGGATTCACAATCCATAGGATATCTAAATCTTGGAAGCACAAGACCATGCTTTGGCATCCTCCGAACACAGGCCTCCAGAACTCGTACCTCGAAGGAAGGAACGTAATGCATGAATGATGATTGGAGCCCTGCGTTCGGGGGATGTGCTTCCGGGGGACTACAATTACTTTTACACCGGCAGTGTAAGGTTGTCACTCACTTTATTTGACTCGAATATTGTGCAATACTTTGAGTTTAGTATCATAACGGTCGGTATTATTTTTCGAAGACCATTTGAACACCAAATTCATAGTCCCCTTATTTCTAGTACAACTGCTGATTAACAATTTGATATCACTCTTCATACCGCCCATGGGTGCCTAGCTGAAAGGCCTACACTCGCCGGAACGGGAGTTCGTTTATATGTCTTGATAAAATGTAAAAATCCTTACTAGGTTTGTTAATAAACATAATGAGCGCACAGGAAGGATACAAGGTCATCATCACACGAGAACAATGATTTATACACCATTCAGAAGTCACCACTCATCTTAACATTATCCAAACGTCCAACTCCGAATCCCCTTCGTCTTACCACTGTACTTTAATTATGATTTTACAATCCTGATGCTAGTAAGATCTCAATGAATTCAAATGTATTTTTCATAGCATTTTTATGTGAGTTTGAATGTGTTGTCATTGTTAGGTGTACTATGATACTATGTTTACTTTATTTTCAGTGGAGATGGCCACCCGTGATCTTTACCATCTACCGTATTGTCTTGCCTCTCTACGTGGCCAGTTGGTACATCACTCTCATGGTTATCACAAAGGGCAGATCTGGCATTCACTCCAGTTACGCATACCTAACCATATGGAGTTATACAATACTCCTGATCCACCTTATATGGGCATTTGGAGTTAATCTAGTCTCGATTTGGATAAAGAGACATCGAAGCAACAGTAGTATGTCTTTACACATAGACACGAAAGATGGCGCTGATAACTACGCCTTCCAATATGACGCAACAGCAGAGACATCTAGTGGTTGCCAAAATACCGAAAGTGTGACAAAGAGTAACACATGGTACATGAAGGTATCATGGGTTCTGTTCTCTAACAGTTCAGTAGCAGCAATAATAGTCACTGCCATATATTTTTCAGCACTGTACTCCCTAACAGGCCAAACCCACCTCGATCCATTTGACTTTAACTTACATGGAGTTAACTCTATAATCATGATCCTAGAACACTGTATAGCAGGCTATCCGATCAGGCTCCTGCATTTGATCTATCCTCTTATATACGGTGCCATCTATATTATCTTCAGCGCCATCTATTGGTCGTTTGATCACAAGAACAATGTCCTATACCCTGGTGTGCTGGACTGGAATCACCCTGGTAGCACTATGCTTGTACTATGTATCTTAGTTTTTCTAGTGGTTCCCATATTACAACTTATTTTCTATGGTATACACAGACTGAAACTATGGCTACATTTAAAAATTCACTCAAGGCCATACTTTTGAGCATCAACATGATCCACATATTGTCAATAACATAGTGAATAAATACTAGTGGAAAATGATTCCAAAAAAGAATTTTTTTGTTATTCATAATAACACCATTGACACACAGTTGTATTGATTTTTTGTATGCTAGTTTTTATAGAACCCATTCCAGTAGTTTATTTTGATATGTGTAGAGAAGCAGGCAACTTGTGTCAGTTTGCACGAGCTTGATAGAACAAATGCCATCGATGTTCCTTGAGACAATGTGATGATCAGCTCACGTGAATTAAATGGATTGAATAGGAGTGACGACAATGATGAACCCATGAATTGTATTAAAGTTGTATGTGCAATGGGATAGTGCTACCGCACGATAGAGGGGGGGGGGGGGTGTTGTCGGATTATTTGTTTCTCCTTTTATCAATACCAATTTTCAGCAGCTTTTTTGCCCGTTGGCTTTGAATTTATGGATGATACATACTTTTGCTTTGAGGTATGCTGTGCTCGTGAAAAGTGGGGTACTAGTATATACATACACAGTTGTACAGAATATTGAGGCATAGGTACCCTGCGTACAGAGTCTTGTTATAAACTACGACGAAGCTCACTTTTGAGAAGCAAAGTCGAACGAATGCAAAGGGTAAATCATAGGCTCCAGTCAATGATATCGCGGTTATCTCAGATCGCTTAACTACAAACAATAGATTAACTACCTTCTTTTTTTATTGTCTAGGATATATGATAAACCATTACACAATAATCATCTTTCTTTAACAATTTGATTATGCAACATTAATTGCCAGACCCTTTCTCTCTTGATATGGTAGCTATAATCATATAGTTTTCATATTTAGCAAAACATGGGAAAATGTTTTAATATGGTCAATATTGATCATTTAAAAAACTAGTGCTTATTTCCAGTGAGCTGCCATCTTTTAAGATTTCTTGCAGGAAGTGATGTCATCAACTCTCAACTTCTATAACCTTGCCCATAACAGTATAGGAAAGTAGCAAAAATATTTTCAGGGCTTGTCAACTTAGAATAAAAGAAGAGATTTTCAGAAGGATTAAATAAGATACAAAGTTAAAAAAGAATATTTAGCTGGTTTTGTAATTCTTAATAGCTCCTCACCTAATGCTGTATGCAAAGTTGAGAGTCGATGGCATCACTTCCTGTGTGAAATTTTAAAAGATGGCAGCTTACTGGAATTGAGCATCACATTTCTAGTGATTAAATTTGACCATATCAAAACATTTTTGCGTGTTTTGCTAAACATGGCAAGCATATATATGGTTATAGCTACCATATGAGGAGAGAGATGGTTTGGCAAGGAATATTCCTATTAACTGTTTATTTTTAAAAGTGCATCAATGAGAATGCGCAGAAACTGTCCCTCACCTTCACATTCTTAGTTTCTCAAGTAATCCTTCGATTACATTTTTAACTTTGAAAGAGTGTTCAAGCGGTCAATAACGATACATGGGATTTCTGTCTTGTCTGTTGTAAATGTTAGTATTCAAGATCTGTTCTCTATTTTCATAAATGAAGTCTTTTGCTATCCTTCGCCTCATTTTGTTTTTCGGAGGCACAGGGTTGTCATCATTGGCGCCATAATCCGGAAGGGGTTCTTCTCCGTTTTCTATGTGCTTTTGAACCCTCCTGAATCTCCTAGCAAAAGCAGCATCAAGGGTTCCGAACGATGGACGTCTTGTTTGAGCTGGATCCAAGCGTGTTGCATTACTGTCAACACCCTTTGGCTTTTGTAACGGATTAGGCTGTTTCGGTACACTTTGTATATCATCTGCAATGGAAGTCAGCGTACTGTATTTACTACTGTCTTCAGATTTGAGTGCGCTTAAATCTTTTGCAGTCTGTAGAGCCTTTTTGATCCGTTCCCTGTTCTCATTTTCATGTTTTTGTTTCGATCCAAAACATGCTAGGTACGTGGTTGCTATTACATGCATGAACGTTTCCATCCTGTGGGCCAGCATGCCAACAAACTGCACTCCAAGAACAATGCCGAAAAATAGTAAGAAAACCATCGCCATTGGTTGAATAGATAGCTCAATCGTTTCACCAGTCTCTGGATGCAAATGAAATGGACACACATCTATTTGAAAAGCAAGCGCCCTCTCTCTTTGAAGTTGAAGACTTTGTACGACGGTTATGTAAATGACGTTCATCACCACGAATCCAAACACAACTTTGTTACGCAAATCTTTCAATCCCATTGCTACCTTCTCTTGGTGAACCTTGTCATTCTCTAGTGGTTTTAAATAGCGCTCAATCAACTGCTCGCTGAATAACTTGTCACTCTTAGAAATTCGGATAATCTTTCCATCTCCAAGAGCCGGGTCACGAATCCATGAAGATCTCTGTTTCGTCCTTACTTCAGGTATATTTGATGTTAGATCTAAACGAATAAGACAATGGTACAGGCAATTGAGAAAGACCACTTTATGTTCTACTTTGTGAAGTCTCAAACAACATTAATCGTTATGTGTAGTTATTAGAGAACGTTGAACTGTACTATCCGATGAAAATCTAATTGATAAATCTTACCAGGTAAATTGTTAGACAACTTGCTTTTTTCAGGAGCAACGTCCAGGAGATCATCAATGTTTGTCTCGTCTTGAGACGCACCTTGGTTGTTGATTGGGTAACTTGGTTGTACCACGACCGGTGAGACGGGCACTGGTTGTGCATTGCCAGGCAGACACCTAAATATACCACAGCAATTAATTCCCTCTTGTGTCACCGCAGGAACCACTGCTGCTATACCGCCACTAACGCCCTTCTGTTTCGCTTCATGTGCTTCTTTCTTGGCATCTAGCAGTTCTTGTTCTGTTTTCGTTTTCTTCACTTCTCTTGTACCCCACGAAACGTTGTTGAGATTACAAACAGAGAATATCGTCAGAAGCATGAATGTACTCGGCACCGCCAAGTAGTACAACAAACCGTGTGCAAGACACGATATCTCTTGGGGATGAAGAATCCCAGTTAGAAGAAACATTCCAACCAACACAACGGTGAAGAGTGAGCTGGGATCACAGAGATACTTTTCCCGAAAGTTGACGATTACACTAACCATTACGAGAATCATCACCAAGGCGTACAAAGTAGACAACACCCCGGCAACAAACAACTGAAACAAAAATATCAAAATGATAAACACACCTGCTGAAGTTGTTTAATGGGTGACGCATATCGTTTAGCAAATCGAACGCTCGTTTCTGGTGTTGCTCACCGTTTAGTATAAAAGGCCCGATCCCGGAATAATACTCAAGGGTTCACAGGTTCGAGGTCGTTGTGTCAACACCTCTAACTGTTATATAGCATAAGTATATTATAGATCGTCACACATTTATAAAAGGGTGATTTTTATTTTGACAGATCAATTCCACATTTATGGGTGAAGTTTCAGGATCTTCTATTTGTGTATAATAAGGAAAAATTGGCATCTAAATTTCCCCATGACGTAATAGCACACAGCTTGGCATATGAAATATCCTACAAATGAAACAAAGCAAGACAAACCGGTTTCTAATACAAGAATTTATATTGGCTGTTGTTCATGTATTACTAGTATTTGAACGCAATCACTCTTTGGATAACGTTTTCAAAATCATTATAAACGGATTACGTTATCTCAAAGACAATTTCAATAAATTGGATTTTACAGAACTCCCCTTATTTCTTAAAAATGGACTGATCCAGTTGATTCGCCTGGAGCCGCCATATTGTTTTTATACGGGATGCTAATCGGAACCCTTAAGTTCGTTAGATCTCAGCATTTCTGTGGAGTAATATCCTATTTGGCTCTATTATTGTTATTACCTGTGTATCAGTTTTAGCTTTTAGTCCTACAACAACAAACATGATGATCAAAACGAGGTTGACAGTAAATGCTATCCACAGCCCATTGTCGCCCATTTGGAGAAGATTTTCAAGTGATCCAACAATGACCAAGAAAACAGTCGCTGGTCCAATGATTGATGATACAAACAGAGCAGTTTGGTATGCGATATACAGCCAGGAAATGTTTTCGTTCGTCTTTGTGGTCTGATTTGCAGATATAATCAAATCGAGGATGTTTGCCATTGTACTTGGCGTCCATCTGCGTCTCTGGTTGAAGAATTCGTTGAAACCTTCTGGTGCAAACGTGAACGCATCAGACGCTGCGGAATATTCCACTCTGTACCCTTGTTGGAGTAGAAGTGTACACAACCATCTGTCTTCACCTGTAAACAATACTCTTCATCATACATAATGACTTTGATTATGCGAATATCTACGTGAGCACATGTGCCAAAATTGCCAAAACCAAAGATACAAGAGGCACCAGTTGGAAACAACTGGTTGAGTTATTTAGATCAAATTATTGAATTAAAGAATAGGTATCGGTGTACCTTGGTCGTATTGTACATAGTGAACTGGGTCTGTGGATACTGTTGTGTATCTCTTAACGATATTATCATCCATAAGCGCTGCACCTCTGAACAAGCTGAAGCAACCGGGACTACATAATACACAGCCTAGAATGTGCTCTGTTGACTTCTGGAACCAATGTCCAACCGCATATTCAAATTTTTGGTACCAAACCATCGGACCTACGAGGTAAGATCATGAAACAAATACAGAGTGGCCCTGTTTTTGGTGGCGTATTTTAGGGTCAACATGTCCTGTACTTGACAAGGCTAGCTGGCTAAATCATATTATAACTCAATGGTATTTTAAATGATGTCTAATGAGAGTACTACACGTTCTGAAACTAACGATAATGAAAAAGTAAAGAGGGAAATATCTGAAAAGTAAACATACCCGCTCCTATTGGGTGAATCCTCCCACATGCTGCACCAACTTTTTCATTCCGTTTCATCAAGTCCACGAGGAGTAGGACTGACAATGGCTGAAAGTCAACATCACCATCTAGAGCAAGGAGGAATGTATTCTCTGCTACATTTTGCTTCTTTATTCCACTCTTCACTTTAGTCCACAGTTTGTGCCCAAGAAACATGTACATGTACATCACCTAAATGAAATAATGAAACAGATATGGACTTTGTTATTAATAGTAATAATATATCCATATATCCAGGTAGGAAATTTACTGACAAATTCTAGTTGATCACAATGTTTCGTGAGAAGCGCGTCCCTCCACGATACAGTACCGTCCTATATAACAACATGGCAAGTGCCTTTGCCTCACACCAGACCAAACATATTAGGGTTTCTTTTCATTCGGATAATCACTGTATACTGACCTGACTCCAACGCTTCTTGTGTCGTATTTTCAGTTTGTCCTTGAGGTGGGCAATGAGCTTGTTTCCTCCCGGTAAATGCCATTCTAGCATTCCTCCATACGGTGTTTCACACTTGACGGGGGCAGCTATTTTACATTTCATACGATGCACAGCACTGAAAAGTGAAGAAGTTTCAAGACAGCAAGTGCAAAACCAATATACAAAAACAAACACTATTTAAACAGTTAGAATGAATAAGTATCACTTTGAAAAGGTTTGATAAAATCTAGATAAACAAAATATTAAATATACACTTTGTCTTTATATGCCTTTATGTTGGGCAAAACAATTGTAACATATGTCTTACCTAGCAGACATGTCTATTGTCGCCACAAGAAGTTTCACGAACTCATTCGCTTCATAATCAGTATCGCCATCTATGTGGAAATCAAATGCATCGTCAAAGAAGATATGGGTTTCAAAGTTGTAAAAGTCTGGGTCTACAATACCGAAGTATGCCTGGGCATTCTTTCGAGCATTCTGATCAATGTCCATCCTAAAATAATAGAGATCATGCCATAAAGAAACAACACACTTAGATTGAACTAAAAATGTTAAAATAAAAAAATGATTCTTATGACTTATTCTACTTTAACATGAATAGTTTTATAATACTTGAATAACTGCAACAAATCATCAACTGTTTTATGAAGCATAGTGAATGATTTTGTCAACGTTCTCCCTTGTGTAAATTGAGTTTCTCGTATTTACTTGAATATAGAGTTGAGCAAATGTATCATTTCTTGCTCGTTCTCATGCCACATAGTTGCACAGAAGTATATCATAGGCGTTGCGTCCTCCTTTGCTTTTATGGTATCGTATGTCATTCTTGTCTCCTCCTCATCTCCGACGGCATCGTCTACTTCCTGGCCAACGGCTTCTAGTATCACCTCCAATGCCTGCAATTTTTCATTTTTGGTTTGTAAGGGACGCTTGGATTTGACCGAGCGTTGCATATTTTGAAAGAGCATATTCCTTTATGATTCAGTTACTAGTATTAGTAAACCTGCTACGATATACAAATATTGTCAATTTGTATTTTGTCATTGTTTAGTTACGCTGAGGCTGATTCGAGAGTTTTATTATATCTTGAAAAAGCATATTTCCTATTTTCACTTTGTATTTTATCATTGTTAAGTTAAGGACACCAATACATAATTTGTTAATGCAACATCGGTGTGTCATATGTAAACAGATACCTTTTTCTCTTGTTGGTCAGAAATTATGTGATCATCCTTCCTTCTGTTGAATGACAGGGATTGTTCAATCATCACCCCACAGAACAATGGCAGCGCAAACAATCTAAGAGAAAATCCATTTATTGAGATACTCAGACACAATTACAGCACATGAATCAACTATTCCCGGTTTATAGAACATATATGAAGCACAAACACTCGAAAACTACTTAGATAAAACATTGAAAGCACAAAGTGAACATTGAAAGACAAAATATACAAGCCCTGTTAAGAATATGAAAATATATATACTTCTCAGTCTTGGCCAATCTTTGGGTAGCAGGATACCAAACATGACGGGTGACCCATAGTTGACCTAACCAACATATTATAGCCAAGGGTATGAATAGATATGTCGTTGGTTCATCAAAGGACCAAGATGTGCACTGCCAGAACACATGATTTGGTAAAACACCTGCCAACGCTGCTCTTTGATTTGGTTCGCACCCCAATACCATTATACATATCGTCAATGGAGTACTTAGTAATAGAGGGAGGGCAACAGCAATGTCCTGGATAAGAGTCTTTGCACCAAATTTTGCAAATATGTAGGAAAATGATGAGGATAGAAATTGTATTGTCCAAATAACTGCCCAGATCCATATTATATCAGGAATATCATTTGATCCAACTTCCTCTCCCCCGTTGGCAATACCCGGACATTTGTTCTCGTGATTTGGAAAGAAGAACCACTCGTTAAACCCAAGACCTGCACTGTCTCTCATATCGAAGTTCATTGTGACCATCATGCCACAAATCGTTAACAGTATTTTCCAAATGCTTACTACAGCGTATAACTTGCTCCTTGATCGCCTGGCATTTTTCTTCACAGACACCAGCAGTTCACCCAATTTACCCATATATGTATATCTCACATGGACAAATGTCTCCCACCAGCCACACGATATCAATAGTAAGGACAATGGAATTGTCCACACGTGTGTAAGAGTCGTCGTCTTGTAGAAAATCAATACAGGCCAGGCAATGATCCCTACCACATGGATAAACGTCGCTGTTATGTTGAGTCCACGTTTGGCCATTGCCGCCCTTTGTACAAGTGGCCTATAGAACAATGACAACGCTGAAGGAATTGTTCCAACACTCGTTAACATGGCTATTGCGCTGACCGAATCCAACTTCCGTATAATATAGAAGACAAGAAGTACTATCCCAATCGAGTGTAGCGTTTCCACTAACATAACCTGTATAGACAAGCGTGTGATATTGTACACAAATGCTTTTAATTCAAAGATAGGGTCGAGAGATGGGTAACGCAAGTGACGAACATAAAATCGTCTATATGGGTAAACTAAAAGCTAAAAACAATTTGAAAGTAAAACAATAAATAAATGCACAACTTTAGTTTTTAACTATACTATTGACTCACCACAACAAAAGTGATGGCACTTGGACCTTGTTTTGTTTTAAAACACATACGCCATAGAGACCGCCAGAGGACCAGTATATATGGTATACATACGGTCATAACAAGCCCCCATACCCAATACATGGTCATAGTGTCACATTGTCGAACTACCCCAGACACCAGATTACTCTCAGTGTAGACAACCTGCAAAGACAGAATGCGGAAACTACATTGCTGAAAAGGATTTGTCATCCATCATCAAGGGTCAGATCATGCAAATACAATGCCAGACTATATTGTCAGGGAGCTCTATTCACTTTGACACCAGACATTCTAAGGTGTTTTGCAAATATTAAGTTTTTTTGTCAATGTCAGTTGGCTTTTTGTTTTCTCTATATCTAGTTCAACAATTGCTGTGTGTTGACTCACATCTGTTGCCATTGGTGTCGTATCGTTGCTTGTTGTGTTACTCGGTATTGAAGTAGGCATTGTTGCCTCTATAACTTGTTTGTTAATCAAGAGAAACCTCTTGGATCCAACAGAGGTGTCATCTAAAGCGACATGACATTCATGCAACGATGTATTCGAGCAATCTAGCTTAATGCCAAATCTGCTATTTGCAGCCAATACCACCAGCGTGAACTTGCTGAGGAAAGTAGTTCCAAGGACCATGATGAAAACAAATATGTAGGAAATGATCTTAGCTGCTTTCTTCATAGACTCCAGGCATTGTTGGTCATCATCCGCGTCACTTACTGGCATCAGGCGAAATGCATCCCACTTGTAAGACTGAGTTGGCCTTAGTAAAACAA
This sequence comes from Owenia fusiformis, assembly GCA_903813345.2. NCBI lineage: Eukaryota > Metazoa > Annelida > Polychaeta > Sabellida > Oweniidae > Owenia > Owenia fusiformis. The sequence continues at coordinate 3,207 of CAIIXF020000228.1, read as the reverse complement.
AATGTGAATACATATTATCACCCTGTACATAACTATCATATCTTGACTATAAATAATCATAATCATCACAATCAGAAACGTTTCCAATTTTAACAAGGTTCTTTGCTCTGGTATACCTTACCTGGAAATGCCAGAGAAATTATTTATTTTTATCAGGAATTTTGAAAATCTGGATAAGGGTAATGTTTTTGATAATTTGATTATGATTTGTCGGATTTAGTCTAAATATTGGCTCTTGTCTTCTATAGAAAGGACCTCTGTTCAAGAACAAATCTCCAATATAACTGCTAAAATGGCCACTACCTTTTATAGAACATATGTTTTTGTCAGCCCAAATACTAGTTGAAGATTTGATTCAGGTACAGATGCTGATTTAAGCATTGATGCAATCACTTACTTTTGCTTTTCTTTACCATCTATGATCTCAACATCAATTTCACTTTGATTTGTCTTCTCCTGAGCTCCAGTGGTGGATTTCTCTCCCTCTACGTAAGATGACACAGTATCCGAAGTTTCGAATACAGATCCACTAGTTGTTGAATCTGACGATCGATTCGAGCGAGATCGAAATGAGCTAGGTGTGTTGGAGATCGTTGGACTGAGAAATTTAGAATTTGGGTATTCGTTTTGTTGAACTGGACCAATCGGATCTTTCATAAAGGGAGGTTGCATGTTTTGTTCATCACGTACACTTGGGCGATCGTATGGGCCGTGTCGTTGAGGACTATCATCAAATGATCTGTAGCGCTTATCTTTCTGATTGGCAATGCCATATCCTTCTTTGGCAAAGCCATTTGTCTGAGTTTGATTTTCGCCAATATATGATGGAGTATTCCGTCGGGGATATCCTTTTGGGTCATTTGAATAACGGCTATCTGGATTGTAATCACGCCGAATATATGGTGGCCTTGAAGATATTTTATTATAATTTCTATCGTCGCTATAATTTCTAATTCTTTGCTGAGCCATTTTCAGTGATAGAGTGTTACAAGTTGAATTTTAATTTCAAACTACCGTGTATTACATGAATTTATGTTATTCCATTTCAGCTTTAGCCTTTTCCTCATTTTCATCGATTCCACTGTGCTGTGCATATGTGTTTCATATCCAAATGTGATGTAGGGACGAATGACGGCATTGCGTTATACCAAAGTAGAATAGCAGAGATGTGTCACCATTGGTCCCAAAAATAAATCAATCCCTTCCTGTTAAATCAGCTGACTATTATGTATTCTGTGATATTGGGGCGAACCATATACACTGCTGATCTTAGAAACTTTATTTGGGAATAAACTAAAAAAAAACTGACCAATAGTTGCAAGATGCAATTTTACACAATGTATTACACGGTAAAAATAGGAAATGACATATGTATATAGAATCACACACGAGAAGCACCAAAAGAAAAACATTCAAAATAGAAAATAATCAGTGGGCAAATACAATCTTTAGTAAGCCACAAACGTTGAACACAAGATATATACAAACGTATCGAAATTGGATGATAAAAATACAACCAACAAAAATACAAATTAAATGTATAATGAATATTTTCAGCGACGCATAGAGCAAAAGATCTCTCCCTATCATGTGCCACAATGCGTGGTATTAGTCTCAGCTTCTGCTAAATCATCACTGGTACATAATGTCACAACGTTTACCACCCATCATTCTCATGATTTAAAAAAAAGCTTTGTCAACAAAACACAGAACTACCTAATATCTTAATCAATTGTGATCCAATCCTGTCATGACAAGTTAAAGTATTTAATGGATCGAACAAACACCTAGCTGCTCCAAAATAGAAATAAAATTAAGTATCTGAATTAAGAAATCCAAACCGACGTATGTCATTTTGCGAACTGACAAACATGGTTTGACCCAGAATATGTACTTTAAAACTAAAACTAAGACGATAGTATATTTAAAGTAGCCGCTAAGTATAATTTTTCTCATCATGTAAATTGTAATGGGTACTTGAAAAATTAATGCTGTCGTTTAAATAACATGGGCGTAGTGTGAAATACCATAAAGATCTCAACTTTACGGTATTGAAAATTGAAGTTATATGTTTCATAGAAAACGTCTAAGAAAACCATTGTTCACATCATGCAATGAGACAAGGATTCTTATATTCAGTTGTAACATCAATAAACAATTGAAAACAAAATTACAGAATCAATTTTGTTTATAATTAATCACATACATAATTTCGATTTATTATCTTAATATTAAGGACAAACCTATATCATCTTATCCACCATTTCTTACACGAACCAGTGTTTCAAAAAACACCTAACATATACCAGTTTCATATCTGTTATCAGATTGAACTGTGTTTACTTTACAATAAAAATAGAAAACGACTCAGGTCACATCGCATAATGGTAACTATTTTTAAACGGCTTATATTTAGTCAATATTACTTTATTTTCTCCATAAACAGTCATCAAAGTTTGGGACAAAAACTTATGTGGGGGATTCTTATGCTGTTTTTCACCCGTCTTGTAATGGGCCAAGTACATTAAATGATCAAAACATATTAAGGTCGTGGTCAAGAACTTGGTCATTGAAATACATGGCATCTAAAGTGTTCAATCGTGTTACATTTCGCCATAATTGTCAAAACGCGACTATTTTGACAGCTAGAAACGATCCCTCAAAATTAACTCAAACTGCTAGATTCACCTTCTATGATTCAAGGGATAAACAATTAATACCTCTGAAAAGATCCCTTCCCCACCAAGGGGCGGATCTGGAAGAAAAATATTTTGGGCCTCTCAAAACCCAAAAATGGGCCCAAATTTTGAAATTTAGAGGCCCATTTTCTTCAAAATTTGGCCTGAAATTAAAAAGTGAGGCCTTAAAAGGCCCAGTAATGACCAAAAAGGCCCAGTAATGACCAAAAAGGCCCACTTTTTGGGGCCTTGAGAACTTTTTTCGCCCAATTTTTTACTGCACCCGGGCCCCCAGCCCCCAGATCCGCCAGTGCCACCCCTTCCCAAAAATTGTTTTTCGTATGAAACTATATTAATACTGTCTTTACCCATTATGGTTAAAGACAATTGGAGTTATTTTTTGTAATACTTGAAATAAACCTAAACCTCAATTCAATAACATAGTACACAATGTAACCTAGGATATACATATTTTTATTCTTGGATAAATAAATAGAAACATTAATATGTTTACAACCTGTACACATCT
>CAIIXF020000227.1:0-25000 GCA_903813345.2 Owenia fusiformis | reverse complement strand
TTATTTGATTAATATATAAATTACGAAGAGATAACATGGACTTATCGAAATTGTAAAGTGTACCCACAGCATTGAAGGGAAGATGTGTGAGAAAGGTTCCATCCACATATGGATAAAGGGTCTGTCCTGAACCATGGTCTGTAATACTGTATGGGTCCAAGTTTTGCATACATTCTACCAGGCCCGCATTGTCAAGTTCCACACATTCTGGTCAAACACTTTACAATATAAACAACCTAAGTCGCACAGGATGATACAAACACGAGGATTAGGGACCAATGATTAATTTTCTTTAATTTCTTAAATTGTTTTTGTAGGTCATCGTGATACATGTTAAAATTAGAAAAACAGTGACATAGAAAAATGTTTGTAAACACTGTAACTATTATCACAATCTAAAACTATAATAGCATGTAGCATTTCGAGCATACTGCTGTCATCCCGCATTATTTTGAAACTTATAATAATCCCACCTAAAGCTGCAGCAACAACCAAACTCTTTTCGACCTCCTCATCTCTCGTGTTAACTCTCGCTACAGCTGTTGCAACTCCACTGTTGCAGATGGCTCGCTGGAATAAGCCTGCATTTGTTGGTGACAAAATCTGGGTAGAAACACTGACTCCACCTACATGTAAAGCAAAAGAGAATGGAGATACTGGTTTTGTAATCTCTTCTTCTTATTAGATTAGTCAGGGATCAGTTTAGAAAAAGGTAGAATCAAAACATTGTTTCAATTTTAGAATACCATCCCTTGTTATTTCTATTATTAAATCTCCCAAATGAATATGTACATTTATTCCAGGAAAAGTAATTTTTATTACATTTGTCTATAAATATGAACACGGAAATGAATATGTATTATTTGCACTTTGAATCTTAATTATACTCAACATTTGATAAGATGATATCACTGATAGTTATGGAAATAAATTGTTTCAGATAATATATCTAAGAAGGAAGTAATACAGAGGCAGATCTGTATAGAGTCTCTCAAGCGTTAGGTAAAGAAGATCTCTGAAAAATCAGAATGCCATGACTCAATAGGTATGATGTTGCTTTAAACTTTTAGAGATAAACAAAGGCCGACTCTTATTCGACTCCTATAATTTACCTCAGCCAAAATGCTACTGAGTCATATCCCAAGATATAACCATGTGTAGAAGAGTACTAATGTGAATTTATAACTGCAAAATCTTACCCCCACTACCTCCCATGATTGTGATCCTGTCGGGGTCTCCTCCAAACCTCTGAATGTGTTGCTTCACCCATTGTATCGCCATCTGCTGGTCGAGGAGCCCATTGTTACCAGGGGCATTGCTGTCGCCAGTCGTAAAGAACCCTAATTATGAAAACATGATGACCAAAGAGAACTGATAATTAAACCCAAGCCAAGCAGCCTGTCAAAGACAGAGTGGGATAAAGAGATTTCCTAGCTCATTTTATCACGGCAATGTATAGGCTGCTGAGATTAAACATTTTCTTAACACACTTTATCCCAGTGGTACAGAGGGTGTTGGGATAACAGACTTTCACAATCATTTTATCCCTGCGTTTTTACAAAAATACTAGGATAAAGTGATTTGAAAAGTCTGTAAATCGCAGTGCAACATACGATTTTTTGCGCCGGAATAAAAGTTTGAGAAAAAGATAAAAGCTGAAGTATTTATTTGAAATCATGTATTGGCTATATTTGTGAAATTAAAATTAGATTGTATCAGGTCATTACAACCTCTCTATATATTCTCTTCTTCTTCTTCTTCTTCTATGCAATGCCATCTTAACATATTGACATTTTCAAAGAAATTGCTGAGTGGATAAATGATATTTTCTTGTACTCATTTAGGCTTACCCATCTGCCACTTACCCAAAGGTCCAAGCCTATAGTTCATTGTCACAAAAACGACATCATTCATGCGAGTCAAAGCGATGGCATTCCTATTGCCAGAACCTAAAATGACATCACCAGGGGAGGTCAAAATAAAAGGTTGCAAATAATGATTAGAGGCCAAAGGAAGAGGCACATCAAACCATTCTTTTAAAACATTAAAATGTGCAACCATCAAATTCAACCATTGGTGACTGGTTGTATTTTTTCCATTCTATTAAGTAGCAAGCTTACCTGCTGTAAGTCCCCCACCGTGGATGTTAACCATAACAGCGAGTCTAGAAGAGGAATCAAGGGTAGGTGTGTGGATGTTCAGGTAAAGACAGTCCTCGGACATGTTTGTGTAATCACGGTTCTGATGACACCGGTCACCTGGAACCCAAGCAATCATTCAACTAACACTTCCCAAGTAAATGTCACTGCATTGCTAATGATTAGTATAGTGACACGGTCAGTTTTAATGGGCCCGGACTCATGTTTTAGGAATGATTCTTCCCACATGTTTATACCTCTTTCTTTTTGCATTACTCTGAACACTGACCTAATTGCAACACTCCTTTAACATCACAATTATCAATAACAAAAATAAAAAATTGGGGTTGATCCTCTGGGTCACTGGCTTAAATATTACACACAACGCAACATTGTCTGTGGCATATATGACATAACTTCTGCTTCTGGTATGGAATAGTAATGTGATTAGACTACCATGTGGATCATGATGCCTTGATGGTCTGGATATCATCTTCAAATCGAATTAGTACTATTGTTCTTTACCGTATCCTAATGCACTCCTTTCTCCATCCCATATAGGTAGCATTCGAGGGGGTTGAAATCGCATGGTCCCAGTTGGTGGGTAGGCATATGGTATACCCTTGAAGGCGTATATAGGTCGAGGATCATCCAATAGGTAGTTTTCCTCTCCTCTAACCGACCCCGTCTCTGTGATCCATATGACTGCATTTTGTCCAGAAACGCCTAAAGTGATAGAACACATGCATGAAATGGGCCTGGCTGATCGGTTTGACACCTGTGTTTCATCTTTAATTTTACTTCTAATCTGTTTTCTATATTCGGATTCATTTATTTTCATCTTTCAAGCGCTTAATATAGATATTAAGAAAATTGCTGGGTTGATAAAACTACCAACAATGACCATACGATAAAACCCATACTTACACCCCAGTAGTGTACAAATCAACACACTCCGAAATATCAGATTAGAAAGGGGTGTCATATTCAGACAATGTGCTTCTCGTCGAATAACATTGCAATTGACCCATAATGTGACATTGGACTGCGATAACAACAATAAACATCGTGGGATTTTTTCTTTCAAAAAAGAAGTATTAAACACATGTTAACAATTAATACTTTGACAGTTTACTGCAGAGCAACGTATTCGTATCAAACAACGACAATTAACATAGTTTTGTAATTGAATTGGTGTTTTATATTGCTGTTCATTGTTTTCTTTTGTGAATCAGCGGTCATAGTTGACAAGCTAACTGCAGAGTTACGTATTGTATTGTATTGTATTGTATTTTGTTTACCACCAATGAAGGTGAGCAATACCTCTTGGGTATGTCCCGTATATATACGGTCGTAATTTACGTAGTTAACATGGAAGATAGACCCAGAAACCCCTCCTTGAAGGAGCCCTGTGTTCTTTTATGTGCACTTATACATAGACATATAAGTACACACCACAGCCTTTTTGTACGAGTTGCGGACCACTCAGTCAAACACCCTGAAGTACTTCACGCAAACAAGCAAATTTAGTCTTGCCTGAACCGGGGATTGAATCCGGGACCTATTGCGTAAGAGGTACCTGCGCTACCGCTGAGCTACACGCTACATATTGAACTTAACGACATATAAAATAGATTATTTAATTATAGTGTTTTGTATTGCTGTTCAATGTTTTCCTTGGTGAACCAGCGGTCACAGTTGACAAGCTAACTGCAAAGCAACGTTTTCATATTTAACTTAACAACACATAACATTAGTTTCTTAAATGAATTGTTGTTTTATATTGCTGTTCATTGTTTTCTTTTGTGAACCAGCGGTCATAGTTGACAAGCTAACTGCAAAGCAACGTATTCATGTTGAACTTAACAACACATAACATTAGTTTCTTAAATGAATTGTTGTTTTATATTGCTGTTCATTGTTTTCTTTTGTGAACCAGCGGTCATAGTTGACAAGCTAACTGCAAAGCAACGTATTCATGTTGAACTTAACAACACATAACATTAGTTTCTTAAATGAATTGGTGTTTTATATTGCTGTTCATTGTTTTCTTTTGTGAACCAGCGGTCATAGTTGACAAGCTAACTGCAAAGCAACGTATTCATGTTGAACTTAACAACACATAACATTAGTTTCTTAAATGAATTGGTGTTTTATATTGCTGTTCATTGTTTTCTTTTGTGAACCAGCGGTCATAGTTGACAAGCTAACTCCAGAGCAACATATAACATAGTTTCTTAATTGGATTGGTGTTTTGTATTGTTGTTCATTGTTTTCTTTGGTGAACCAGCGATCATAGTTGAAATTATCCAGGTGTAGTAATATGTCAGCTTTGTGTAGACACCTGGTGACATTTCCCGTCCACACCCACGTCCCCAACTTGTCAATCCCGTTAACATCCAATGGCCCTTGTAGGAACAACTGTAGCCACCTCCCGAGTCACCCTGAAACGAGAAAGCGTAAAAGTTCGGACGTCTTTCTACTGAGAAAATGAGGATTTCAGCAAGAATGTCATTGACTTAACGTGGTCCATTGACTTCATCCTGCACATCTACTATAGACGCTATAAGGCTTTTTGACATTCTAGTTTTTATTAGTACTAATAAGTGAGCCGCATATGGCACTGTGAAACTGTAATGTCAATTAAATTATTCATTGTAGATCATTCTCCGATCACTGAGCTCCTCGGTCCACGGTTTTTCTTTTCTAAGAAGCAACGAGGTTTAGATTACAAGTATGTTCAGAAGATGTAACTGATTTTATGAAATACCTGACACGTATCAACACTTCCATCTTTCTTTCCTGCACAAAACATTGTTTTCTTAATCTGACCAGCATACCAATCATCCCTATTGCAAACTGAATGTCGAATCGTTGGCATGGTAACCTGTCTGAGCTTGTTGCTATGTGCACTAGTCATTGCTGAAATATTAATTCACTATATATCCATTGTATAATCTTATTTGATATGATGATTAAATACATTTCAGGTATGATAAATAATCAGGACTTACATATCCGGCCCCATCCAATAGCTGTACAATTGTACGTTTTTGAGATCTTACCGACGTTTCTCTTCAGTATATCTTTGTAAGGTAGACATATCGGGGATATTGTGTCTGTATAATTCACAGAAGCACCGATTTTGAATAATGCGATATCATTTTCAAACGATGAGTAGTCGTAGTTTTCATGTAAGATTATCTCCAATACACGTGCTTTCATTGTGTTGTTTTCAACCTTGTTTGCTAGATCATGTTTTCCTAAGAGGATTGTCCATTTATTTGGATCATCGAAATTGTAGACGACGAAACCCCAGTGCAATCTAAGTTGATTTGGTATTCGATTAAAGAAGTATATATAACTAATTATGTACATAGTTGAAAAACAATGTCACTTGACTTTTTGCTCGTTATAAAATCATAGTAACTACGGGAAAAGAGATATACTTTGATATTTATTGAGAAATAATCTGCTGTACCCTTTAACACAATGTGCAGCTGTGAGGATCCATTTTGGATGGATAATACTTCCACCACACTGTATCTCACCATCATGTAGCATAGCCACAGCCCAGGGCCAACTGTGTGGTTTTGCTTCCTTACCCCCGAGAATCCTTGAACTAATTGCAGGAATACCACAACCAGAGATAACTACTGGTACTGAAAAATGGTAAATTTCCCCAAATCAATTACGTATTATAACTAATTTGTTTAATATGTAATAACAAGAGAAACGTGGATAAGAAAATTAAAAAATAATTACTCATGCAAGTCAATGGAAAATCACACTTCATCACCACTTTCTTATAAAGAGTACTACTGGTAGATCTCCCCACTCTTTCCACTGGTAGCCAAAGAGAATTTATATCAGTACATCTAATTTCTGAAAGATGTAAATGTATTAATTGTTTAATCATCCAATATGGTACTAATGCTATTATTGAGATAATTAATATTTTTCTTACTTACTGGAACAGATGGGAACTTTGCTATCCCATGTTTGATTTGCTTGACATCTTAATGTACTCGCTCCAGATAGTTTGTAACATTGATGGCACACATACTCGACGATACTGCCCTCTATGTATCTGTCTTGTACCCGACGAGCTTTTCCATTAGGTATGGTTCTAGGTATGTCTTGACAAGTTGCATTTCCTTTCAAAGTACAAGTAGGAAAATGTGAACAGTTCGCTAATTCAGTTTTGATTTTTTAAACTTTGGATCCAAAGTTAAATATACACTTTTATTTTAAGCAACCATGTTCCCATCCTCTCATTTTAACACGTGAATGTACATAATTTGCATAAAATCTTTGAATATCTAAATTTCTTGTAAGAATGTTTCGATTACAAAAATGTTTGAATTGAAATGTAAATTTACCACTGCTATTTCATGAGGATATATATATAAAATTAGGCCCGTACCGAGGGGGGAGGGTGTTCGAGGGGCTCGAACATGAGGCCCTCCCTAGGAATACACATATGAAGCAGTGATAAAATCAAAAACAACTCTTCCAAAGCAAAAAACAGAGGGTATCACTATGGCGGATCCGGGGGGGGGGGGCCCATGGGGCCCGGGCCCCCCCCCCCTAAGGTTGGCCCAAAAAAAAAAGAAGTTGGGCCCAAAAAAATTTTAGGCCAAAAAAGGCCTTAAGGCCCCAAAAAGTGGGCCTTTTGGTCATTATTGGGCCTTCAAAGGCCTTATTTTTTCAATTTGGGCCAAATTTGGAAGAAAATGGGCCTCAAATTTTCAAAATTTGGGCCCACTTTTTCGGTTTTAGGGGCCCAAAATTTTTTTCCGCGCAAGCGCGGAGCGTTTTGCTATATTATCAAATTTGGGCCCCCCCCCTTGTTGGTTCCTGGATCCGCCACTGTATCAGAAGGATAACCCATTAACTGTGAATTTACTCAGACATATCGGTTTTTGGGAACTCCATCTTCCTCTGTCATCACAATCAACAACAGCGTCTCCTTGTAGGATGAAACCAGCTTCACAAACGTATATCAATGAATCACCACATGCTAGTGAAGACTGACCTCCCGAAAGGAAATTAAGCACCCTTCCATTTTCAACTAATAGCATATCTTTCAACTGGCATATATATCCTGAAAGCCATTAAAAACATGTAAAAAATTATAGAGTGTAGAAACTATAATGGACTGATTTGATTTACTTTAATTAATGCACTAGTCTATGTTCTTTTCAAAATTACTCAATATACTTACTTGAACAGCTAGGTGGGTTAAACGGATTCCACCCGCCTTGAATACAACGGTAAATTCTCTCTCCAATTAGTTGATAACAAAAATTACATTTGTACTCGACACTATCCCCAATATTATATCTGGAATTCAGTCCAATAATATCACCATGTGCTATACTCGTTGGACTCCCTAGACACATACTTACTGGAAAAAATCTAATATTGCATGATACAACGTCTCATTAGTTGTGTTTATGGGTGTAGCTCATTGTGGGACCCATAATCTCTACTATCCCTTGGGTAGCTTTAGATAGAGAGCGACTCTGAATATTAGAATAGGTTAAGCTGAGTTAATCTGAGTTAAACTTCATTTAGATCCTGGTCACTCACATTTGCAAGTTGGTAAAATGTAACTCCATGTTATGTTGCGCAAACACGTCAACAAAGGGATGCCCTCTATTGTAAAGCCATTTTCACAATCGAATATTACTCTATCATTCACCATGTTTCCAATAAGTTTACCCTTTAGAACAACTAGTTTAGAGTCATCTGGTAGTATTATGTGTGGACATGGTGTGGTATATTCTAAAGAAATAAGAAACAACCTCTCATAAATATAAATGGTGTTAATATACAAGAAATATACTCGTATATCCATTAAAACTGGTGCACTTGGCCTGTTCAGAACACTGTAATTCAAATTATTATAAAAAGCATACTTAAACATATTGGTAGTTCTTTACTCCAAGTCCCATCTTCTAAACATACTCTTCGTTTTACACCCCATCGGAAATACTTTGGTAAACATGTAATACTGACGATATCACCAATTCTATTCCCAACTAGCTTCCCGTGTACAATCTTGCCATACCTTGGCATAACAAGGTCAGGGCAATCACCAGTATTAGCAGCTGGAAAAGAGTGAAATGAAATGGCACCTCTACAATTACACGATTATCTCATTTATGTCAATGAAATGGGATACCATCTTACCTAAACATTCTGGTACGGGTTGATCCCAAACTACTCCACTATCGAGATTCATATGGCTTCCGTGGATTGTCATCAGGTGCTGCTCTACACAAGAGATGTTAGGATTTCCATTCATAGCATAGCTTTCTTCACAGGAAAACCCGATTCTGTCTCCATCTGTATTGTTCATCAACTGTCCTTCCAGAATAATTGCATGTTCAGGAAGTGTAATATTTGTACACATGTTACTTGCCTCTAAAAAGCATGAAATAATCAAACATATTGGACGGGAAGTTATGTGATGGTATATTTCGGATACACGGTTGGTTCGAAGGAACTGCGGCTGAGACATTTACCTACACATGTTGGAACAATACCCCCACCACTCCAAAAGCCATCGGGGGTGCAAAATAGTACATTTTCTCCCATCATTATGAACCCTTTCTTACACATAAATTCAATACTGTCACGGTTTCCATTGTCAAAAGGCTGTCCAGCTACTATTAGGAGATAAGGGTCCAAAATGGCTAGGTTTGGACAACTAACAACTATGACTGAAATATATATATATATATCGCATCATTAGCAGATTTAAATGCTTTTTACTGTTTAAGGTCATCAATATTTTTATATTACTGTATGAACTAATAATCAAGGCAACACCAACAAATTCAATTTACTGTTTTACTGGAAAAGCTGTGTCGAAATCATTCAATATGCATTCGTTTATTTGTGTACATAGATGATATCACCACCTGCACCCTTATTTCGAAATGTAAATAAAGTCTACTTACGAGTGCATCGTGGTACAGGTGAACTCCACGTTCCTTCATTGCAACTTAGTTTCATAGGATCATTAGAATGATATCCTAACGCACATCCAAAAAGCACAGAATCCCCGTCTCTATTTGCTGATAACCCATATCCAGGTCTAACGTAGACATATCTATCTAATACCACGAGGTCCTGGCAAACTGGCCTCTCTTAAATAATGTGTTATTTTGAAGATAAAATGTATTCAAACATGTAGTGCATTACACATACCTTTTAAAATCCAACTATACGGATAGACCGTTAGTCAACACAACAAAAGTTTATTAACAAGTTGTATATGTTACATTTAGTCAATGAGGTGATTTTTCTATGAGCTTTAGAGTTGATTGTCCGAGTGTCCGCCACAAAACCAAGTACTGGATAATGCTTCTACTAAAGGTCCACATTGGACTATGTTTCACTTATTTCACAACCACTTGGAAAATGAGGATTTGAACAAGGATATATTAACTTAACATGGGGATAGGCACTGTCGACTTAACATGGGGATATCATCATATTCCTGGGTCATCATAGATATTTATTTGGCTTAAGTTTTTGTCACCTTTTTCGTACATGTCACATTAGTTCTTCCAAGCATTGGACAGTGTTTTTTATTAAAATGTAGGGACAGTGAACCATTGCGCCTTGCTGAATTTTTACTATTACAGACATTTACACCCTGTGGGGACCATATTTCTAACATATATTTTTAACTATATTCTCTTATTAATCAAAAGTAGTTATACTAATAAAAATAAATTTATGTCATACATGAAAAGCAGTTAAGTGGTATAAAGTCAAAAAATATTTTTATAAGGGCTACCTTATCTCACCCCCATTTTAGAGGCAACGACCCCTGTTGCAATCACAAGGAAATATATTTTATTTTCAAGGGAAGTTAGTATTTTCAAACAGTAAATCCATTTATTTGTGGCGCAATGCCGGACAACGAAATTTTTATGTTCGACCAGTTCATGGACTAGTTAGTACATGTACCTGTACACTCGGGTATTGGATGATTCCATGAACCATCTTGTAGACAAAGTAAACGATGTTTTCCTTCTATGTTGTATCCACTATCACATCCAAATTTGACAAAATTGTTATGAGCGTTGTTCTTTGGGTTGCCATCTACTATTTGTAGTTTGCTAGTATTAGATATCTTGATGTCAGGACATGTGACATTTGATCCTAGATGTGAATGTTATTGATGTCATACAAGTGTATGTTTTAGTCATATGCAACATGTTAATGGATCAAGACGAAGGGTGGTTTTAACCGTATTGTAATGTAAGTTAAAAACTGTCTGTGATTGCGTTGGATCTGCGAAACCTGGCTTGAGATATTATTCGAATCATTTTTTTTTTCATGTGTACAATACGTGCGGAAAAGATCCTTTTGAATATGTTTTGTTCTTTAATATTATAAGTTATTGGATGATTTGAAGTGCAATACAGGATATATTCTGCTCGAGAAATTCCGTATTGGAACGAGACGAAGTCGAGTGCCAATACAGAATATCGAGAGCATCGTGTGATCCTCTGTATTGCGACTGAGAATGTCCCATCCGTAGCAATATTTTCTGTATTGCGACGGAGATGATCAATGGGGACAATCTCAGTGGCAATACAGACTGGTACAGCACAAGAACAGACCAATCAGAAGGCTTCAAATACGGGATATCGGTATCATTGGACAAAGGACAAATCTACCATAACGATTTCGTCCAAATATCAAAATATGTTTCCTCCATAAGTCTGCAATGAATTGCCATTACTTGCGACCAATATTAAAAAGGTCTCATTAGACTTTACGATACGTTTTTTTGGATCAAGAAAAGGCTTACTTTCACAGAATGGCAACTGATTGTTCCAGGTTCCATCCGCCAAGCACGTTAATTTTAAAGAACTTGTGGGCGAGAGGCCCCTTAGACAACCAAATAATATAATATCACCAACACGGTTGTTGTTAATACTGCCTCCTCTCAAATAAACTGTTTTCAATGGTTGGCTTATATCAGGACATTGCACAGTGTTGTTTCGGTTTGAGAGTTCTGAAATATTGAATGTTTTAAGAATGTTTTATTTCACGATTCAAAAACATTTGCGTTTTCTGTTCAATACCATGGGCTTTCAACTAGTTGAAAGTCAATGTCAATACCTAGTTGACATTCGTAGTTTGACATTATGACACGGATTCTGATAAAATGGTTGTTCAATCTTGTTATGAGAAGTATTGTATATGTTAATCTTACTTTTGCATTCAGCAACTACTTTTCCAGACCACAGTCGATTTGATTTGCACGTATGTCTGTAGAGATTAACAGGTGAATATCCTTTCAAACAACTAACTACAACAGTATCTCCACAAGCATTGTGACTGCTTGATATTTGTGCATTGGCTGGAACCTGAAGTATTTGACACCAATTCTCCTTTCCTATGGATAGCAATGTGATAAAAGCAGAGTACTTGTATACTAGTATTCTATTATATCATGTTTTATAAAATATATATACATCAATATTAGGCCTAACGGATTTACTTTTATTGGACGAAATTGAAGCATACTGTTTCATGGGTAACTCATTTAGATATGAATAGTACCTGCCACTATTCCATTTATATTTAAATGAGTTGGCCATAAAATATTTAGTTAGTCCGGTAGCCGGCAGGCTTTAGTTGCATTCGCGAATACAAGATTAGAGTCTATACTAGCCAAGAAGAAAAAAATAATCAGATTGACTCTTTCAAACCACTCCCACCGTCCCGGTGATCCAGGGGGTATTGAGGATATATTGAATAGTCTATCAAAGAGCGTACCATATTGTAATTTGTGTGTCTGTAAAAACTGAAATGCATATTGAAACTAACAAGGTGTACACACACATTTAATTCTAAAAACCTCCAATCGAATGAAGTTACCAAATTCCCAAAGTTGCGTTTACACTGCTCCACGACTAGTTACTTTGACGGAACGTCAATGTAACAAAATGGATGAACTTCCTGGTAACGAGTTTTTTGTTTTCTCGATTTAAACCTAGTCAAGTTGCATATAATAAAAAGCACAAAGCTAGAAAATAAAGTGTAGTTTTAAGTTTCTTCGATTTGGAATTTCTTTTTGTGAATGAAGTTGCAATTCATATATTTAGCCCCTCGCTTTTGTTGACGTCCGTTATATTACCGATGTATGTTACTTTGACGACTCACGTCAATGTAACAAAAGCGATGGTCTAAATGCATGAATTACAGCTTTATTTAAAAAATCAAATTCCAAACCGAGAGCATTCTAAAAGCTAGACTATATTGTCTAACTTTGTGTCAAATGATAATCCGAACATGACTTACACGTAAGTTTAAATCGAGAAAACAAAATACTTGTATACATTTTGTTACATTGACGTTCCGTCAAAATAATTAGTTGTGGAACAGTGGTTTCGTGGATTCGTTCATATTTGAGGATTGAGGATTGAGCATTGGTAATTTGAGAAAGAATATGTGACCTGGCGCGGCTATTCTATACAAATTACACATACTTACTGCGGCAGTGGGAACTGTTTTGTGACACCCATACACCATCAATGCAAGCTATATGTGCAGGACCTTGGATGGTATAACAAGGTAGACATTTAAATGTGGCTATACAGCTTGTTGTGAAATTAATGCACTTTACACTGACACTTCCATCATTTAAACTTAGTTCCCCTGCACATCCATCGGCTGTTGTATTTTCACTTATCTGTATCATAACAAAGGTATCACCTGATCACTTGTGACAAATAAAAACAAAAAGGAAATCTTTGTGATTAAGCTTGTATTCGCGAATGCAACTTTCGGCTAGCAACTGCCGGGTAGATTGCAATTTGTTGGTAAACTCATCTAGATATGAATATAGTATCTGTATAGCCTTGTATTCCGGTAGCTGCAAGCTATCGCGTCAAACCCAATCGCTGCAACCTAAATAACGGGTTAATCTGTCTTTTGTTTTAATAGCGAGTAACAATGAACTACGATCTGTTCGCTAATTCAACCGAGCTACTTGATGGCGTGAACAAGTTGACGGCAGCCGATAGACGACAGCCAAACGTATTAATACTCACAACTACTCTACTTCCTAGGCAGATTAGAAACGCCAGGTATATCATCATCCCTGCATATATTCGAAGGACTATTTATCATCTCAACAATATAGTGTAAAATAATGCAACTGCTCAAATAAAATGATACGGAACAATGCATTTCATTACATATTAGTTTTATTGAATAGCATATTATTAGCATCACATGGAATACGTTGTTCATTGCTTGTATGTATTAAGACATTAACCTTGAATTGGAAATTTCACAAGTCATGATTTTTACCTTCCCTGATCGCTTGTGGTATTAGTATATAAAAAACATCATGGCTCTTTTATGAGCAAAATTATAAACTTGTTGAAAATGCTAAAAATACAAATGTTGTAATAATTTCTAAGAATCAAATCATTTTTGCATGATTGAGAACAAATCAAGACTAGAGACTCATTAAATTGTAGGGGAGTCTGGTTTAAAAGTTTTAGTCGCTAAATTGTCAAGAAATTTTCTCTAGGTTCTTATTCAAGTTCACGACATCCAAAAGTTAAGTTAGGGATAGAATAAGTATTGGGTTTTAGGCAAGGCCGAGGCTATTAATTATCCTAAGACCCGATAAGAATGGTTCATCTTACCTAAATCACATACCGGGCACTGACTCTTATGAAACCTAAATGGTCGTCCATGATCCAATTTAAGGCACATTCGACAGGGCATGTACAGTTTAAAGTTTGATTTGTGTTAACTATTCAATTATTGAAAGAGTGAATATGGTATAATTAGTTCAGCTTTAATGCCATGCATGAGACAGTCACTCGTCTTTTGTACCAAACTGGTTTTGGATAGCTTGCAAAGTGTACATCCTTTAAAAGTAATAGAGAATGAATGCACTTCTCTTTGTCTCAGGCTGATATTCGTGGACAGCTGAATAATAGTCACCTTTGAAACACGAAAATACTTTTGTTCTCTAACTATGTCATACATCATTATCATACTTCCGTGCAAGTATTGGAGCGCTGAAGTACTTCCTTTTCGATCAAGAATTGTTAGTCGAGTTAATGTTTTTTCTGCCAAATTCCAATATGGCGTTTTCTGCGCCGACATTTTCGTAAATCTCCGGAGGTTGTCCGAACCTAACTCATTCTCAAAATTCATTTCGTTCGTTGCGTATCTCGCTCTTAGCAAACCGCCATATTGGAAATGGGTCGAAATAGCATTCACTCGATTCAAACAATTTACAAATCTTGGTCGAAAAAGAAGTATTTCAGCGCTCCAATACTTGCACGGATTGATGATACTGATGTAAGACACAGTTAGAGACCAAAAGTAAGATGCGGATCTCATCATTCATGTCTTAAAGGTCACTATTATTCAGCTGTCCAAGTGCGCCGTGGGAAAGCTTTTATATCAAAATCTCTTTTATATCAAAGTCTACATAGCTTTCGCAGAAAGTAAACCTATACATCCATCTTGCACTGTGACATGCAACCGACCTGATAGCCGTTCATTTTAACATTAATGTCAATATTTAATGCGAGGCATGCTGCTCTTCATAATTGTCAGAGATTTATTCATCAATTTGTTTCATCCAACACCCTACATCACGTAAATAAATGACTACAATTAGGCCCGACAGTAATTTAAGAATTTGTTTTCGGCATCCAGAAGGTGGTCCTTATTTTTTGCAAAGAGAGATATCGCAGTGATCAATGTGCCGTTCTCTGTAGCTTGTGCCGCAAGAATTATTACTATGCTATCCTTAATTTTGTTCCAGCAATCTGCTCTTGATATCAGATCCTCAACTGTGATTTTAAATTTGAATGATTCATTATACATCGATACAGGAAACCATTTATCAGCCATACCTTCCATTATGGACATATGTTGGTTGGATCCCCCGAGTCTTGGATTTATATCGACTAGGAAGAGCTCTCTATTCCGGGTTTCCATAATGTCACAACTAAAGTAACCGAAGTAGCCCATCTCGTGAAGTTTTTGTAATACCGGTTGACAGAATTTTATTAGACGAAGATTCGTGGGATCAATTCCTGGTGAACTATAGTAAATAGCCCCAGACCAGCAATTTGTTGAGCCCCTGAAAAATGGAAAGGAGATACAGCCGAGATTGACAGATCCGTCTTTGCGTAAGTATGCCTGGATTCCCCGATCAGCTATAATATCAGTTAAAAGTTCTTGATAGATCAGCTCTTTTTTCCAACCTTGTTTCATGACCCATTCTTCATATTCATAAATTTCTCGGTCGGTTGTCGCAATCTTTACACCATCCCGACCTTGAGCGACTGGAACTTTGATCACACAGGGAGCCTTTGCCTCTTTTTTATTCATGCCTCTTGGTTGTTTGATTCTAATTTTTGGGATAAAGGCCTTAGAATAAATCTCGTATAATGTATCAGGATTAATCGTGTACTTCTGAGTTGGGATTTGCTCACATGGGTGTAAGCTAAATAACGAGCCATCATCAATCTTAGCAAGATTGTCATCATTAAGAATCCTGATATCTGTACATTCTTTATAATAGGGCATCCACCTACTCCAGTGTGCCTTCAATAAATCCAGATTCCTCGGGATCTCAAACACAAATACAGGTACCCCAGAGCCGATCGTTGCAATGGTCTTCATTGCCCTTACAGCAGCCGAATCAAGGTACTTCTTGAGATTTTTCAAAGGATAGTTTGTTTGAGGCTGAGAGCTTGAATACAATGGAAGAATGGCAGGATTTTCGATATCTAGTTTTAGGAAATCGCCAAGTCTACATCTCGTAAGTCGTCCATCGGCAATTGTTGGCATATCAATTAGATCGATATTGTTGATAGATCCCGGTAGATTTCCATGTACCTCATTAGCTGTCATCATTCTGCATTCAGGTATTTGTTCACAACGTCTGAAAGTATTAATGAGAAAGGAATTATAATGAGGATATCAAAAATAATTCGCTTGAACTAGCACTCATAAAGAAAGTGAATACCAGTGCTACAAAACCTAATATAAATAGTTGAGATGTTTTCATGTGAGCTATAGTCACCACTCAATACAATATGAAACATTTCCAAGATAAGATTGAAAAGATTTAAAATCTCCTAGATCATGATATCTGGTCTACATCAGAATGAGAGACTTATTGGAGGAAGTATAGCGCCGTCCGATGGATCGGAGCAAATGTGACCCAGGCATTATATAACAGCAAACATTGCCAGTGTTTGGGGATTAAAACTTTTTAACCCGAATGTAATGCTGTAAGGCCAAAATATAATTACTATAGTATTGGGTAAACATTTTCAGTTCGATAAACGGTTTCGCAAATGCATTTCAATAAATTCTTGTATATGTTATGAATAATATTGCAGTGCTCTTTCCTCAAAAAATCTTTTTGTGAAGTTCAATCAATTAAAATATTTATGTGGCTATTGGAATGCGTGCGAATGTGGAACTAATGTATATTTATACTTTGGCTGAACCTTCGTAGTAGTTTGCAACAACAGCTTTTCGATTTAGCGCCAGAATGACTTGGCACACGGTACGTCATGGTCATGTGATCTCGAAAAGTGCGCAAAAATAACAACACTTCAGAGGTTAACAGTCATACCTTAATAAATCGTGTTGTGTGGTGAAATATCACGAGCTTTGTAGTCAAAATAACAAAAGGGATGCTATTTGTGCTAAAAAACAAGATAATAAGAGATTCTTAAATTGGTTTTAGTACAACTTTAACAGTAATGTTGTATTCCAAGAAACTTATCAATTTAGAAATGCAAAATGTTCAATTTTGTTTTTCAATCATAAAAATGTCACCTGGAGAAAACAACGTTTACAAAATTATTTAAAACAGAGATAATTACTTATGTAATATTCGTTGGCATGTGTCAGTGAGTAAATAAGAAGAATATGCCTTTGATTAACTTGTTCCCAAATTAATTTGTTAAAGAGCGGTACATCTTAACGTACTTTTATCATCCCGCAGTATAACATTTCGAATACTTATTTCGCGAACACTTTGTCGAGAATAGATTCGAGATGTACTCAAAATCATAGAAAGTGCATTGCAACTGGGGTAGAATATTTTGAAGGAGATTGAATATTAGCATAAATCTACAAAACGTGAGTACTACTACAGTCTGTTGACAGATGACACTACTTTGTGTTAGAAATTTCCAAAACTGCTGCTTAGTACATTTTTTTGTAAAAAACGCTGCTCCACCTAACTTAATTATTGAAAATGTGTATTGACTCGGTGTCGCTACCAATAGGCCAATTTGTATGAAACTCAAACTGTTTAAATCAGACTTATTACCCTGTCCCTTCATTTTTGCTTCAACAAGTTTCGGACTGATTGAGCATGGGGATTTAAAATGAAATACTACCTTTACTTGAAATTGTTTATTTTAGGAATAACGTTCTTATTTGACAACATATAATTCTATTGCAAATACGTATTTATAAATATTAAACTTACTGATCATTGTTGTATGATTCCATGTTTCTGCTGAATTCTCATCAGTGTGACAAACCCATGTGACTGTTGTCTCCATACATGTATGTCATGTAAATACGAGGAGTGGTCAATAAATAATTGAGTCACAGATACCTTTTACAGGTGATTAACCATTTGAATTATCGTTCAACTCTGAAATTGAAGGGGAATGTGTTATGTATTTTTAGATACATTTGAGGCATTTTTGAAAAATATGACTTTTTGAAGAATATCAAAAATATGTGATGTCGCGATGATACGCCAATAGGTGGCAAAATATTTTTTTTCCAAAATTGTAATTTTTTCTCGCACATATACTTTTTGGTATGCTAAACTTCATTTGAACCACTTTTGTATGAGTTAATTCTTTTGCTTAATTATCTTCAACCAATTTTCTTAATTTATTCAAAATAAGTTATGGTATATGTTATGCCTAATGTGTAAATTATATATATGTGCGTTATAAATAATATTTAATTTGAAAGGAAGTCACAATTTCTTGAACAAAAAGTCGTTCAAATGTTGAGGTTGAGATCTAGATACTCGTATATTTTATCATGAACAATGTGGGGATTAAAGAATGATATGTGATATACTGCAAGCATCACTGTCGCCTGCGACATCTCCTCTTTCGTGACAAATGCTTGATTGGCCACATGTTGCATGACCAAACAATATTAAGTTACAATATGTATCTTTTATGTGCTTTTAGATTGAGTAATATCCAAAATAGCCTGGTATTTTAAAAGTGACATTTGAAAAATATGATACGCATTCAACTGAACAATGCCAAACTAGCTTCAAAAAGCATGTTTGGCGGAATTGTCGTACAGGAGAACCTGGATTACTTTCATTTTAATTAAGACTGTATGAGATATCTTGTATATTCTGTATATTTTTTATGTAAGACTGGTCTATAAGAAGCATGTTTGGAAAAAGGTCCATTAGTTATTGAGCACACTCGTATCGTTTTGCATACTAGTATTATATATCCCTAAATGTAATGTCATATCAAACTTTCAATTTGTTACCATATTGTTTGTAAACTATTTTTTGTTTTGGAATCATGTACACTCCCCGCCAAAAGATTGATAATAAGAAGTCTATTTGCATCACTTATCAACTCCTATTAACAGATTAATGTTTTGCGATTTAAAACTCATCTTTGTCATAAATCTCAGAACCATTGTAACTCAAGAGCAATATTGAGGTTCAAACATTGACAATCTTTGATAGTTTATTCAATGAAAACTAATTGAGAGGGTTGTATGTTCTTATTTGAATTGTGTAATGTTATTCAATTTCACTCCATGCAGACAGATCGCCTAAAATGACATTCGTATGATGCGAGACTCGACATTCACCAGGAAAGTAGAAACATTTTGTGACACATGATGCAAATTAATTTTTTAATGATAAAAAATAATGAATGACAGTCCTAGTCATATTAAGTTCTCTAAGTATGAGAATAGCAGGCCGTCTTGATATTCCAAGGTAACTTGTTCGAAAAGTGATGGCGGTGCTTGAAATTACGATGTAAAAAGATAAAACAGTAATGAAATATTTATTGCTTCATGGGTTACAAAATGTTTCTACTTTCCTTTCCTTTCTCGCGTCATACGAATGTAATTTAAGGCGATCTGGCTGCATGGGGTGTATTTAGTACTATTTACCATCTCAATGTAGCAATTGTTTTTATGATCTCCAAACTTCATAATACATTTAGAAATATAAATATTATGTGTATCGTATCATAACTTAAAAAATCATAGTGAGAACAAAACTACGTTTACATTGCATATTATAAAGTTAAGCATTTCATTCCACATTATATAGATATAAACTATATATGCATTTATAGATGTCAACCTAGATTTATTTGTAAACGAAAGCCTCTTTCCACTGAGAACCTATTTATTCTTGGTACTATGTAGTTTAGAAATCGATAGACTAAAATTGAATCATATGGCTATCGAAACAGTACCCTGTGTGCAGAGTCTAGTTAAACTGAAGACGGAGCTCTCTTTTAAGAAGTGAAGTCGAACGAATGCAAAGGGTATCGAAACAGCAAAATAGGCTCCAGAAGCTTTGATAATTTAATATGTCCTTTGGATTGTCTTCTTGAATCTTGGTTTATAGTTTTTCATAGCGTCGGGGCGTATGCGACAGTTCACTGGTTATATAAAGCCTAACTGATGTATATTACTACCATTAGATTTTATTGGTGAGGCAAATTGCCTCGCCAGTCCCATACCTCAATACGCCAATGCTATATGTTACCCTGTTTGTGTCAATAAGCAATGCGATAAGGAAGTCATATAATGGAAATATTGTAGCACAATTATTAAGTGACAGGTAATTCATTCTTCTCATATTCATATCATTGTTGCCATGGAGACAGAAATGAATAAAATATGAGTGTAATGTTCTTTTAGTCTTCATCCTAGTGTATCTAGATTGAACATTGACGTTTATACTATTTACCGTATGAATTCCTCGTGAATAAATGCAGCCCGCAGAGCCCATATATCAGTGTACGTATGTAATATATAATTAATATAGATATGAATTCAAAAGGTCTCCTCATGCAGAGAACCAAATGAGGACATATTTATTGATTACGATTGGTGCTGGACAGGATTGAGTCGGTCAAACTTAATCAGTGGATATATCAATTTCATAATGATATACAACGCGGGATATATATATCAACAAATTACTACATATCTCAGATTCAATCTAACCCGAGACCTAGAATAGCATTAATTTATTTATTAACTCTCTGACTCCATTAACTCGCAAAGAGAAACTATTAACAAGGGTAGAAATAATTATATAGTTTCTGTTCAGTTATTAATTAAATATATAACTGTTAATGAGATTGACATATATTGGAAGGTGATGGTGTATTTCACTGGATAATGTTAGGTATGATGTTTCCACTCTCAAAATATCGGATTATTGGAAAGACTGGTAATTTTGTACAAAAGTGGAAATTATGCAGCAGAATTCAATGACATAAATGAGGAAATGTCATTGTGGGACAATTCCCTTCTAAAGACCCTGCTCTTAAACCGCCATATTCCATTATCGGTGTGCATTATTTGTATTTATATTACAACAAAGCCGCTTATAGGATTTCTAAAAAGTTTGTATAGTGATATTAAATGGTGTACAGCAGTCATGTATAAGTCAATCGTGTTGCGCTATAGAATTGAGAATAAACACTTTAAGTAAATATGAAAACTTTATTGCCTTTGTAAAGGACGGTCTAGGGCATTCTGGGTAACGATATACACAAACTGTTGTTAAGTAGAGATCACATCGTAGGACATGCTGAGGTTCAATTGAGAACATGTTTATGGCAATAAACTTCACTGGAGAGACACTTGATAAAGTAATAAACAAATGTTAATATATACTCGGATTATTAATTAAAGACATTGTACACGATGGCTGTGTTTATAGAAGAGGGAAAGCGATTTGAAGAACTCTTGGCGACAGATAATTTATTTGTGGAATACTTCAATTCATTCCTAGCCCTTCCAACATTCCCAGATGCCTTGCTATTCAACAAAGAAACGAAAGGCTTTGAGGTGGCAAACGATGCCAGGAAACGCATCTCCAAGGAGATTAAAACAGCAATCAGAGAATCTAAGAGAAAATCTAGGATATACAGAGTGTCAAAACATCACAGCTTTAGTGACATTACTCTTATACCAATGGAAGATGAACCATGGCAGGAATCGAGGGAAATCGAAACATCGTTTACAGTTATGACTCTCAATAAAGAACAGGGTATAGAATGGATTAAAAAGGAACGTCTGCCAATGTTTCTTGAGAGTGAGTATTACTTGGAATACCGGCTGGCTACAATTCTCTCACAAGTAAAACTCAAACAAGAGCAAAACACGGGCGATTACAACGTAATAAAAATTGACTTTACTCCGATAACCAACGACGAAAAATCAGCAGAGGAAATAGCAAGGGAGGAGGATGAACGATTGACAAATCAGATAATGAAAGAGTGTTTTGTTTGTATGGGTGATACTCCCAATACGACCACTGATGCCTGGATGAGTCAAGCTAAATCTACGGTTAAGGCTGAACTGTCAACTACTCCTTCTACAACTGGAGGTATTATATCCGCAAAACATAGCAGTGTCGCCAGACCTAAAAGTACATCTAGTTTATTCGACAGACAATTACAATCAACTACAGAAAGTGGTTACGAAAGTGCCAATATAGACTTAACTAGCATTACATCCGATATTGAAGCAATGGACAGCAAATTATTTGAAGGGGAATCATTAAAACCAATAACACCCCGCCCTTCAGAAACCGTCTGTGTAATTAACAGTGCATCTAATGAAAACTTATCCAAGCCTTTGTCAACGGGTGTGGCTTATGCAACAAATGGGAAACAGGAAGATGAACCCCGCCCCGAGGATCAGGTGACCGCTGTAATATCAGATGATACATCAGTTGACGCTGACGACGTACATAGACGTTCAGTTGGATTTGCTGTGGAGGACGATATAAAATCAGATAGTGCTGAATCAGAAATGAGCATCCCATACACGGGAAGTGATCGGTCTAGTGCCCTAGACGAGGACTTATATACATTTAGAACAATCAGTGACCTTGGGGCAGTCATAGTCGGTACCGTCCTGAAGCAGAGCATTGCTGAGATAACAGAGGCGGATATCCACGATGTTTCCTTCAACGACAGTGTAAAGCAGACATTCCCTCATAAGAGATATCACAGCTACACAGTTGATATGTTAGCAGGTGCGGAGTGTTATGTGCTTCAGGATCCCACAACTCCAGTCCCTACACCAACACCTCCACCAAGTGATGATGAAGATGATAAACATCTCAGTGATGATGATTCTCTGCTTGACAGTGAAGACGACTTCGAAGAAATGGACAATTTCTTCAGAAGAAAAAAGAAAAGGCGATTCACATTGGATTCGAAAAAAGGAGTTGATGAATTTGGAAAATTTTTGGAAGGTACACGGGGTGAACGGAATTGGTCGTTTTGGCTAGATGTTGACAGGTGTCGTAATATTACAGACGCAGGGCAGCTTCAACAGTATCTAACTGCTATGAAAGAGATGTATCTCCGACATGGTGCCCCCCTAGAACTAACCCAGGAAGTAAAGGTAGCACTGGGCCTCACTGAGCCATCAAGCTGGACAGTTGAAAAGTTGTTAAAAGTGCAGAACAACATGGCAGAACCCCTGGTTCTTTATTGGGGGCCTAGATTTTTACTAAACCAAAAATGCAAGGTAAAGCCAGAGAAGAATGAACTATATAAACATCAGAAGTTGATATCTGGGAAAGATAAACCACGTGGATCTAGTGTTTATCCTAACCCACCTACTGCCACTATGCTACCTCTGCGCCCTAAGACGTGCATGCCTCGGGTGATGAGATCTGCACCTGAGAAATCTCTTGAGATCACTGATGCCTTTGAGCCAACATCTGAGATTTCAGTCTACTACAACAATCCCAATGAGATAACAAAAACCTCGATACCTCCTATAGGTGTAAAGAAAAGGATATATAACTTTAGTGCGTATCCTAAACAGGCTGTGCATAATATTACCAAGTTAAAAAATATGGAAAAACATGAACCCACTCCTCTGATTAAACAAAAACTTCCTAAAGAACTTATCACTCCCAAACTCGACGTTTCTTTAAAAGCGAGACCTGGCAGTGCGAGATCGTCAACTGATGATTCTAAACTCATGTCCAAGAAACCCAGAGCTCATTCAGCCATATCAAGGGCGTCGTCTGCTATTTCTTCTAACACCGTGCCCGTCCCTCCAAAAGAACCAGGCCCAAATAGACCTGTTTCGGGGAGAAGTTCTAGGCCTACAAGCAGATTATCTGCAAAGTCACTCGCTGACACCCATGATGATCTTAGCTCTATGACGTCAGCTGCCCATCCGACTTCACTCGCCGAACTTGAAGATGGCATTGAAAAGTCTAAACGAGACAAACGAGGTAGCGCAAGCACTATTCAGTCCGAAATATCTGAGTTCTTTGGTGGCCGACGTCTAGAAGGATTACTTCAAGCATTAAGCAGTGAGAAACTTGCGGGTAACTTCATCAAGAAGTATATTGAGAACACTGGAAATAAACTTTGGTTGAACTGTATGAACTTTTGGACAGAACTTCAAGAATACCACAAACTATTTTACGCTGATACCATTGACCCATTTACCCTAAAAAAGAAGGCCCAGCACATTCACGCCCAATACATTGTAAGACCGAGTCCGTATAATATAGGATGTGGTAAAGAGATCTCAGACGCTACCACTGCTCAGTTAGACCCGCCTTATGAGGAATTATTTGATTTGGCGGAGGAGTATTGCTTTAACACTCTATTTGAAGCTTGGTCACAAATGCTCACGTGTGATTTAACAACATATGAGAAAATCGAACTGATAGAGGTGAAAAGACATTTAGAAACTAAGAATAAATACGTCACAAGTTTACAAAGACGAGGTTTGATCAAAAGATCAGTGACCCCTGAAGAGCCGATGGAAGGTTATGAAGACCCTGTGTATGACGAAGCTTTACTAGAAAAGATCCCAGAAGAATTTCGAGAATTCAATCTTGAAAAGTTGGTTCACAATCGAATTGAGCTTGAGCATTATCGTGTTTTCTTGACAGAGAACTACGCCAGTATGGATCTCATGTGTTGGATGGATGTAGAGGCTTTTAGACGTATACCTCACACTGATGAGAGACGACGCAACATGAAGGCGAAGGATATTAGAGTGAAGTACATGACAAAGAAATACTTCTTTGGACCAAATAGTCCAGCTGGAAGAGAGGGCCAAGAAAAAGTCATGGAAGCTGGTGGGGGTTGGGGGAAACTTCTCGAAGACAGACCCCCTACACAATGTCTCCTGGAGATGCAAAAATACGTCAGAGAGAGGTTGGAGAAGAAATGGCTGCCGATGTTTCTAGCAACAGATGGCTTTGCTGAGCGTATGCATGAGCGGGCCACCATGAGCGATGCTGCAGAGGATATTCTCCTGCAAAGGAGGAAGCGATCACAAGCAGTCTGGAAGATGATGGAAAGTAAATGGATCACATCCTCAAAGGACATTATAACCTTCCGAAAGGCTTTGATGAACCCTATAACATCATTGCAGTTCAGAAGGTTTGCTTCAATTAAAGGAGACACTCTTGAAAACAACGTACTCTTCTGGCAGGAGGTACAAAAGTATAAAGAAATGTATCACACACATTCTGACGAACATTTAGTGAACCAGAAAGTTGTTGCTATAATCTC
>CAIIXF020000226.1:0-25000 GCA_903813345.2 Owenia fusiformis | reverse complement strand
ATATTAAGTAAATAAATTTCAAATAACGGTCAAAAATATAATAGCAGCACGTTTGAAATACATTAATGACTCGTTTTTCCAAAAGTACCAAGCTTTCAAAGCATATCATATGAACAGTGTTTACTATTCGCTTTTAGGGTGACTGTCATTTTTTACCATTCTGTTAAATCTACAAACCCCTCAGCTTTGTAAACACGATAGAACAGTAATGGCAATTATATTGCCCACTTTTTCGATACTCGTAAATCTCTTTAAAAATTACTTTCATTAATTTAGCGTTTAAAGTACTTCAAATTGAGAGCTCATCATATGAAGTTGATTAAAATGCATAATAAGCAATCAATTGAATTTAAAGATTTCAGTTTCAATGGTGAATGAGTTTCTGCCGTTATGAAGTACTGTTTTGGGGCCAAAGGTGAAACACTACGGCCATTAGACAGACGTTTCCAAGTTGGATATTGTTTGATTTGCTTGAAAATTATGATATTTTTTGCAGCTGCAGACTACCTTTTTATCCATTTACACCTATGTATTGTCCCATGACAAAACTGTATGTTTGCTTAAGAAATGCTCATTTTTAAATAAAAACAGGCAGATTATTTATTTTATAAATGACCAAGGGTACCGGGAAAACCACAAAAGATTCGTTGAAAAATGACACTCGGACAATTTGTTAAATTAATATGCTAATAAAAATAAGAAAACAATGAACAATCAGAAATAAGTGTTTTAATCAATTTCAATCAATGCAATCTTAAAGAACTAAAAACGTTGGCCAGTTGGATTTCACTGAAACGCTTGCAGGTGATAGTAGAGGTGACGCTACTATTGAGCCAGGTCCCCCTTAACCTACGTCAATACGACGCTTTGACATTCATAACGTTTACACCAAACAACTTGAAAATAATGGGCTCCTTTATGAGTAAAAATGAACATATTGCCGAAAATCATTAATACCATTTAATGTAAACGTGGAGGTTCCAAGAAATAAACCATATTATACAAATACTGGATTTTAGGTACACTTTCTTCTTTTGTTGGACACACAATACATGTATGTATCTAAAATAATACTCAAATTATAGTGAAATGATATTCTTAAGTTAAATTTTTAAAAAAATACTGGTCAGTTCTAAAAATTATTGATCAGTTTTTTCAAAAAGCTAAAATATGGCTAAATTACCAGTAGCTTGGAACCAATCAGATTTCAGTATCTAGACAAGGTGCATGATAATGAAAATAGTAAAATACTATTATTTTTACGATATTACTGTAAATGATTGACCCCCGCTTTAACGCCATGATCCACTGGTTTTGATATTGACATGTAAGCGTTTTCGGTACAACATACTGTAGATAATAGTCCACCGTATGATTTTTAGGACTTCTACTAAAGGAGCAGATCTACACAAGCAGATCTACCAAGAGCGCACTCAAAGTTGACCTTATATTTCGCCGTAATTGCTCAACCTATATTGTATAAAAGAAACAAAGATCTCCCTATTTTGAGTTGTATAACGCATGTAAGAATTGGACTAAAATGTTTTCGTTTTTTGACCCCTTTTAATGACAGGCAAAATTCATCTACTGGTATTTAAAGGATTCGAGACTTATGCAACTCTTGAATGTTTGCTCAAATGTCGGTGTAACAAAGTGACACCATATCATACCATGTGATACCTTAATCGCTTTACAGCTTTCAGTGTGATCTTTTTTTAGCATGAACTTTCAACAATCATAATATATATGATACATATAAGCCAAAATAAAGATAGAACTGAACTCTCCGAATTGCTGGTTGAGTTTTTAAATGCGAACTAGATAGACCTGAAGAAGCGCCTTGTTGTCTGGCACATGAGGTGATTTTTAAAGTACATACTACGTTATACTAAATAAGACGTAGGGGTCAAAAAGCACAACGCATTCATGTTTAATTCAGAATATTTAATAAAAAAAAATACAAGTAGACGCCTTATCAAAGAAGCTAATGTCCAGTCAACGAGAAATAAATTAATTTCAAGTATATTATCGTCTACAACGAGGTATTTGTTTATACTTTTACTATCTATGACATTAATTATGGCATAATGTGACAAGAAGTTTGAGGTCTGCCATAGTGTATCAGATACTATAAATCAAATTAGGATAGCAGACTTTCATTTCAAATGAGAATGAGTTTGTGGTGAAAAGATATGTTATCTGGTTTTTTACCTTGTCATACATTGTCTGCCTTGGCGTTGTTATTGCAAACAAACTGTAAATACAATTTAAAACATAGAACAATCAGTAATTTAAACTGCAACTGTCCAATAGTCCAAATGTAAACATGTTTCATAGACTTTGACTCAGGTCTTCATGAAAGTACCCGTTCCAATACTCTGACTTTCGTTCTATGAAAAGAACACTGGGCTTTGACCTTGGCTTCTGACCTTCAGCATAATCAGACCGAGTTGGGGATAAGCACCTTTAACGAGGAAATGAAGGCACATACGTGTGCCGCTAATCCGGTAATGTGTGGGATCACTCTCTTTAAAGACATAATGTTCATGTCCTGTTTCATTTAATGAAATTAATTAACATATTGTTAAATGTAACATAAGAGAGGGGTGGAAACTAAGCCTGTAATTAGTCATTTTGAGTGAGGACGACATGCAACGTTATCGAATATCGTCTTTTCTTTCTTAATTTCGAACATCTTGATAACATCTAAAAGTAATAAAACATCTTGTTTCTTTACTAACACATTCTCTTAAAAACGAATGTAAAGAGCATACTATAATTGGGCTGACATGTTGTTAGCATATATCATCGTGAATACATGCAGAATACTTTATGCAAGTTCTATTATAACGTCACCTGCACAAGTAAAATAGTAATTAAAACTAGGATTGCTCTAATTATCTCATTATTGTCTAGTTGAAATAATAGGTTCTTTAGGATGGGTTGCATGCCAAATCTAAATCTTAAATACTTAATGCGAAGCATGGATATGGATGATCAAAAGATTGCTTTGAAGATGACGATGATGAAATGCGGGATCAAAGGATCATTGTGCAGTTTGGATTTAAATGCACGGATCATTAGTCAGATACAACTATATATTAAACTTGTCCCTAATAGTCTAGAATGATGACAACTTGGGATTGTGCACTCGTTTTATTCAACAAAATGCACAATCAATTTATGAATTATAACAATAAATTATCCATTACTAAATAACAAGATATATTTTATTAATTGTTGGCCAAGACGCACCGAGCTTCTCCTCTACACCACACCCACTTCCCCTGTACACCACACCCTCTTCCCTCTACACCACGACCAATTCCCATGTACAGCGTACACTCCCTTCTACACCAATTCCCCTGTGCACCACACCCACTTCCCTCTACACCATAACCAATAGTCCCATGTACAGCGTACACTCCCTTCTACACCCATTCCCCCTGTGCACCACACCCACTTCACTCTACACCATAAGCAATATTCCCATGTACAACGTATACTCCCTTCTACACCCATTTCCCTGTACACCACACCCACTTCCCTCTAGACCATAACCAATATTCCCATGTACAGCATACACTCCCTTCTACACCCATTCCCCCTGTGCACCACACCCACTTCACTCTACACCATAAGCAATATTCCCATGTACAACGTATACTCCCTTCTACACCCATTTCCCTGTACACCACACCCACTTCCCTCTAGACCATAACCAATATTCCCATGTACAGCATACACTCCCTTCTACACCCATTCCCCCTGTACACTACACCCTCCACTTTACACCACACCCACTTCCCCTGTACACCACACTCTCTTCCCTCTACACCACGACCATTTCCCATGTACTGCACTCACTCCCCTCTACATCACACCCTCTCCCCTTTATACCACAACCTTTACCCATGTACACCCACTCCCCCTGCACACCAAACAGCAAACCTTGTATTCATATATACTCTCACATCTATACTCTCTGTTCTATATGACACCCGCTCCCTCTCACAAGATGGGTCACCCTGACCAGTCTAAGAATTTCTCTTCAGAGGATCATGACTCTGGTAGACGTTACGGCCCTGCTCCCCTTGTGTTATCATCCGGGTACACGACATTTTGTATATCAACATGATACCTGGTCACATAGCATTGTTTGATAAATATGACGATCTTTTCAAACAAACTTTTGAAGATCTTGTGTCATTTGAAAAATGTAAGATCAAGTTCAACTTCATTAATATCTTTGAGCATAATGTCGACACATGCCATCCAATAGATCTCTGAAATGTATCTCATCATATGTCAATCTTACTTAAATTGTATTGTTTCTTTCTAAAACAACATATGACATATCGTGGCGTCAAAAACATATCGGATACCTGCAGAATAGTGTTCATTTTATGAATCCCTGATAATTCTATGGAAATTTAGCAGAAGGGAAAAACGCTCGTGTGCAAGTGAAAATGATTACCAGCCCAATGATTTCTACAAAACGTGATGTAGCCTATCAATCTAAAATGGATACTGGTAACATACTATATAATAATACCATTATATGAAAATAGTTCGTTCCCTGATATGAGACCAGTACTATGATAAACAGTAACATGGTAAATAAACAATACCATGGTCTATAAACAGCATCATTGTATATAAGCAGTATCATGATATACAAGAAGCATCATGATATATAAACAATACCATGATATACCAACAGTTCCATGAAAAAAGTACAATGATATGAAAACAAATCATGATATAAATATATACCATGATGTATAAATAGAATAATGATATAGAACAGCACCACAATATGAAAACAGTACCAAGATATAAAAACAACCATTATATGAATGGGTACCATATGAAAACAGCATCATGATATAAAAAAGTACTACGATATGTAAACATGCAGCATCGTTATGTGATAAAATTAAAGATCAAAATAAAAAACGCTACACTATTAAGCAGTACCGTAATATCATATAAAATATTTAAGAATTGTATATTACAGTCAGATTCAGTAAGTAAGTCAACATTCGAAAAATAAAAAATCTCAAAAATCGTCCAACTTTGATTTCCAAAATAATCTGTGGTTATTAAGATGATAATACACATTTTAACGGATTAATTTTGAGCACATCTCGAATCCATTCTCAACAAAGCGTTCGCGAAATAAGTATTCGCGTTGTTTGAGTAGTCTCTGTAGTATATAATTTTGTAAAGGTTGTTATCTACAGGTGCCATTTTTTATAATTGAGTAACAAAATTGAACATTTTGGATTTCTAAATTGATAATTAGTTTCTTGGAATTCAACATAACTGTTGACGATTCAAGTCATTAAGAATGTTTTCCTTGGTGATTCCATGATAAATAGACACTAACTGGGTCAATGTTTTATGTTAAACAATGGTTACATGACTTTTAAACACGAGTCGACAATTATGTAGGAAATTACAATTCCAAATGCCAGCGTGTCAACTCGTGTTTTTCACAATATTTAGCCTTTTATCATGATAAATCATCAAAAACTGCATGTACCTTTCAATGAAAAGATATGTTTTTAAATTTAGATATGTAAGCTATAAACTCAAACAAAAAATTCAAACTACTCGCTATTATTTTGATTCCACAAGACGAAATTTCCATTCCCGGGGAGTACTTTGTTAACACTTTGAAGGAGGATTCTTGAAAAATCGTTCGAATTTTCACAAGACGTTTCATACATTTCCATTGCTTTATTTGAGCCTCATCTAAAATTATCCTAAAATCCGATACCATAATTATAAATTAAAATGAAACATAAGACTCACCAGGTTAGATGATAAACCGTTTCGAGCATTGATGATTTGAGTTAAACTGTGGATATTTATGTAAATGTAAGTCGGCATGTATTTGAGAATTAATATACACTTATGATGTATGCATCAACGTGTGGCCTAAATATCAATTCGCGACCATTATATTTGGCTTTCAGAATTTAAGTTGGAAGTTACAGTGGTAGGCGATTACCGAAAAAATTCAATCACATTCAAATATCCAAACGACGTCAAGTATTAACAATACACTTTTCGTGCATTTCAAACAAGGCAAGGTTCTGTGATCCAGCAATATGCATTCCGAAAGAAAAAGTTCACAAATATCACAATTTTCATTAGGTAGGAGATTACATTCAAAATTACAACTTCCAAAATATTTGCTTCAACCGAGAATTGTAAGAACTTGAAACATGTTGTTAGTTTTTCAAAACGCATATCCTCACTCACGTTCTTTGACAAGGATGAATCAATTTGAAAACATGGATTTTCTTGATTATTCTTCAAAACTACCTTTGAAATATAAGTATGTAGGATATTACAGTATAAATTGACACGTCTCTGTTTGCTCCATATCATGAACAAATAAATGCAGTACCATCTGTCAATATTCGAAAACAGAAAGTTCATTCTATATGTAAACAAGAAAAAATACATTTTTGGTTGGTTCATGATAAAAATTACAAAAAAACACTTTTGAAGAAGACGGTATACAGGGACATAGGGGACATTCAGAAATTTAGGTCATATCTTAAAGATTGCTTCACCAAAATGTAACAGAACATCAAAATTATCATTTAGACGTTTGCCGATAGGTATATTGAAAATAATAAACCAGAGCAATTTACTTCAATTGTAGCACCATTCTCAGTAAATATTGATGAACATACGAATTTCGAATGCCAACCCACAAAACATCCCAGATCGAATATTCTTTAGGCCAATGGTTCATTAGGTCTTCAGCGTATCCCAAAGATCTAAATTCAATACAGATCGTTACATAAATCGTATCTATTACTAAAGGCAACAGTACATGTGTATGTTTCAATAAGCGAGAACAAAACAAAGAAAAACAAATCAATTAAAGAGGTATTTATAGTTTGCGATACATTGAGCTAAAACGAAGTTCGTAACACTTGAAGATAAAGTAGATATGTTCCCTTCCTCTGAGCTCTGCCTCTTCAACTATAATTCAAGTGTATTGCATAGAAAGTATGTTACCTACGTCTACTGAATTTTTAATGAACCTTTCTGATTTTGGCGAGATTAATAAACATTTGACTGCTTTTTGTAACACAATAAGCTTGCTTTAAGACAAAGGTTGTATATGGTTGATTAGATAGTTTATCGTCCTAAGGGGCAAGTGAGTGTACTCGGACACATGTCATAAGACATGAACTGTCCTAACAAGGTTGTTCGACCCAATTAAACACAAATAAAAATAATTTATTTTTTTAATGACGGGACTATTATAACAAAAGAGTTTATCAAAACATAAGTTTTCCGCTTAAAAAGTTTAATAAAGTATTAGCGATGTTTAATATGCAAGCGTCACCGTCATGTTATGACGAAATAAAGGTTTTCCCCATCACTAGACACATTAGGTCGAGAATATTGGGAGCCACACACGTCTTTTTATCCAAGATTAGATTAATTCTAACCGTAAACTTTACGGATATGAATAGAAAGCGTTGTATAGCTCGGTTCCAGAAACACTAATATAATCAAGTGGACCATTGGCCCATGTAAGAATGAATGATCATTTTCTAATTAAGAAAGCGCATATACGAATTGCATCAATCGTCGGTGGTTACTATGTACAAGTTTCTTAATTCCGTTTCGGCAATCCCTAAAAAGGTTTATAGGTATTTGATGGCCAATTTATTATCATTGTATGGTTTATTATGCAGAAAAAGATACCTATGATGTGGTGAAATGACTATCAAAGGCACCTTTCTCTATCTTTGATGAAGTTTTAACTGGCATTAATAAGTCAGAATCAAGAGGATCCAACCAAACAAACTTCTTTTATGGAACGCTAACTGACATTTTATGATGATGATATTGAGGGAAACACGCGCCGAGGTTAAAGTTTGTTCTTTACAAGATCAGATATAACTTTGTTGGTGAACATGTTCATTGTGGATCATGACTATCATTTTTCATGTTTTCCTTCTACAAGATACACTTTTATATATTAATTATAATCATATAACATTGAACACATAAAATCGTATCTAACTTTGACTGTTTTCCTTACCAGTGTTTAGTACTAATGTATTTTGTTATCCCGATGTCTGATATAGGAGAAGCTACAGCTTAATGTTTTATGACATAATATAAATAAATTCATGAACAATAAAACCATGACTAAAATAAATAGTTTTTCAATGTGATTTTACCGTCGTTATATTGGAAAAAGATAGGTCTGTGAAAGAGAAATAATACTAGTCTAGTAATTATTATACAGACAGCTTTGTTGTGACCGGAAGAGTGGCGCTATGAACTCCTCAAAAACATTGTAAATATCTTGAATCCAATCCAGATATAGATATATTACCTAATAAATGAGTGGACATCAATATAAATGCCTCTTTGTAATCAATGTCGTGTTGTTGCCTTGGTATAAGTCTGACAATAACCATAAACTGGGTTTATGGTTATTGTGAGTTATTATGACTATCGCTTTTTAGCCATAAACTTATAATATATTCTGGTTTATAAATTCAAAATAGACATTACATTTCATAGTACTGTTACACTATGCTTAGTGTCAATAAATTCAGAAATCAGATAATCAGAAACCAATAATAGTTCATGAATTTTAACGTGTTACATCTTACGTCTTGTTACATCTGTATGTGAAAGTGGCATGATGTGTTTTTATTTACACAGACTTTCAACCGGCAATATTATCCAACCTTACCCCAATCGTCCACTATCTTAATCGTGCGTGTTATATAAAATTTATCTTGTCTGCTTAGGCAACAGGAAGGCGCGCATTTGTCACACCACCACTTACGATAAGTAACAATAGTGGGCCAGCTATTAATTACCATCCGGCGACGCTCGGCTTTTTTGGAGGGGGGGGTGAATCTGATGTGAAAGGGATGCTAATGACTCTCTTTTTATTGGTTTATAAACAGCAACACAATTACAAAAATGGCCATATTAGTTAATGCCCGATAAGGTCCAGTTAGTGCAACATAGAATGCGAATAGACAGTAACATCTGATAAACCGGGAATATAATTAATAAGTTTTGATGGTTGGCTTGTAAGACGATTTGTCGCTTATACTCATCGTTTCTTCTTTGTCACCATGGACCAAAAATATGTTTTCTCTTTGTTATTTTAAAAATACACAATAGATTATTCTATACCATTACCATTGTTGTGGGTAATTGTCACTTCATAAATAAAAAAGATGGTGACATTAGAAAAAAACCAATTCATAAAACTATATGACATAATCGATTTATCATTAGAAAAGTGTTCCAAATATCTCAATCCTATGCCACAACCCAAAAAGAGTTGAAACAAATACCAGTTCATCCCAAGGAGGATTGGCTCCCAGAATGCAACACCGATATTCTGCAAAACAATCACCTAGCGATAGCTTAGTTGGAGAGTATCGAGTCATTCTCCATGCAGTCGTACAAATTATACAGACACGAATAGCAAATGACGCATGCGTGGAGATTAAAGAATATCGAGTTGGAACCCTGGCTTCCAATCCTCCTTGAGTTCATCCATCATAAATGTACATACATCGGCCAAACTTAACAGGTATGACATTGCCTATAATAAGTTCCCTGCTGAAAGGTCATACTTTTATTTATCTTTTAGTATCACCCCAAGATGTAACATTAGGTGCAGGTGGCTAGAACGTAAGCTTTATATCAAAATAGTGAATTAACTACTAGATCGAGGCTCGTGGCTAGATATCTTTCTAAGCCTAAGCACACTCCCCAACTTACATTATAGAAACATTAACTGCACTTGCATAGTAGGGCTTCCGTTTCTTTAAGATTTGCATGCTAATTAGAGCCCAGGGTTATAGAAGACTAAGGGA
Source organism: Owenia fusiformis (assembly GCA_903813345.2). Taxonomy (NCBI): domain Eukaryota; kingdom Metazoa; phylum Annelida; class Polychaeta; order Sabellida; family Oweniidae; genus Owenia; species Owenia fusiformis. Next base: position 15,104 of record CAIIXF020000226.1, on the reverse strand, counting down.
GCATCACGTGTGATTTCATTTCAACAACAGTTTGTATTTTTACCAGTATAATCCAAGGAGATTGATTTCTACCGATCTGCAAATGATATTTGTAACCTTTATCAATTTATTTAAAGATCAATCTAATAGTTTTCTTATCCAAGTGTGCAACAACGTTGATGATCTAACTAAGATAAAAGTAAATGAAAGAAATGTCTTATCCTTGATTACATTACTGCTTAAGGGATTAACCCTCGTCGAATCACATGATAATTAACTGTTATTACCGCAAATATAGAGGACTATATTTTTATCATTATAGTTCAATAGGAAAGTGTGACAACGTCATTAAGATTAACTTGGTGAAACAGTGACTATCAGCACACCCCACAGTGTGATAATACAATCATGAGATAGTCATATCTCAAGAAATTTGCATCTCTTTGGCTGTTTTCTTATTTCTTATTAAGATGCGGTTGTTTTTTGTTTTGCCTCTGCCCCTGTCTTTATCATTATGCCAACTATCTGATGTCTATCTGCACAAACCATCAGATGACATTGTGGTATCCACGAGAACCCCCGCCCTTTATATAGTTTAAAGGGCATCTAATAGAGTACAATGGTCGGATGATGCCCACGCGTCTTAGGACACCATAGACTAACCACTATGGTCAATATGGAGTCTACATTATGGAAGACACACAGATAAAAGTTATAGAAGCTAATTAATATCGCGATATGAAGCAAACTGTATACAAATAATGATAGTGTATCTTTAGAATTGAATGAAACATTATCAAACGTAAGCTAATGCTCAAATCAATAATGGGATTTAAGAAGATAGAGAAGCCTAATATTATTTCAATGTATATATAAGGTGATAATGTTGAGGCGATGTTACGGCATAATATAGCTTAAATACTGCTTATATTGACATGTAGAGCTAGATGTTACAATTCAAGCCTAGCAAGATATGATAATTCAACGATAAACTATTGCAATTCCAATATTGTAGTTTCAAGTACAATGCATCGTGTTATGGGCACACAGGCTATATCCCGGGGCTATGGGCTATAGTAAGCCGCTCACGGCTGTTTAATTCAATACACCAATGGAAAGGGCGACATACCAGGGTTGTGATAAATAGAAAATATGACATGCACTTACAACTTACTACCTGTTCAAAAATGCAATAACGACACAAAATTATGCAGATGTGATTTTCAAAGTTAATACCCCGTCAATCTTCTTAGTATAACAAAGCATCTGTTTTCTATTTGTCTTGTTTGTTCCACCCTATACATGTAGATTCAAGGTATACCTAGCGATTCAAAAACGATGACCACAGTAGTGTTTTTGTTGGCAACATTAGGAAAGAACGAAACAAACCTGACGTATTTGAACCATAAATCATCTACATACAAAACAGAAGTGAATGCATGAAAATATATAATTAGAATCACTTCAAGATTTATAATAAGCAAATTTAATCGTCAAAAACAGAATCGATAAGGAGCATTCAACCATTCAACATATGATTTTGCCAAGTACTATCGTAGATAGAAATAAAAATTCTGCGTCTCCATGTCCTGGCTGTATCCATCTTGATCCATCAAGGTATTACATGACTAAAGGAATATATGAGTTCAACAGTATGTGTGGTATCTGGTGAAGTGTGATTTTCGTAGGCCTGGTTATCCGATATCATGAAAAAAGAGTGTCGCGGGTTTCATGGAACATGTAAGATCATTTTGATAATTAATTAGAGTAAAATGATGACTCTTAGAGTATCAAAATCAGGTTATATTGGGGGTTTAACTGAGATGCATGTGTGACCCCTAAGTTCAGGTTTATCGCACACATTCAATGACAACAATACCAAAATCAACACTGACACAGTTAACCTTTTCGTGCAATTCAGTGTTTTCAAAAAGGCAACTCGTTGTACTTTTCGAAAAGAATGACTACAGTTTCAACATAATCGCATTTCTTTTATATAATTTCACAAAAAATATGTAAATAAACTTTCACGTTGTAAAATGTTCCTTTATAACTGAATTTACAAGTGTGAATGGAATTTCGGGAACCTATTATTCCATTATTTGAAAGACTATTGGTTTCTCTGTATGCGCTTACACTTCTAAAATTCAGAATATTGGTTTTAAATTCATCTCTTCGACTCTTAGTTTCTTATGATCTTTGTTCTTTAATTATTAAAGTAAACGCTAAAACATAAACGCTTCATATGCTTTGAAGTTTAGTATTTCGTTCTGTCGACCCGCACCTGTTATTCTAATCTGCTTTATTTTATTACTAGGGATGTGCACAAATTTAATATCAACCTCAAATATTACCCTAGGTGGATATAAATGAAGAAGATGGGCTAAAGATTTCAAGCGATTCTTACTCTGGATAAGGATATCATTATCTACCCGAATGATGGACGCTATCACACCTGGTGCGTTCATAGCTAGCCTGGGTTATGTTTTCTTTAGTGTAACTACTTGAAGCTATTCTGATTCTACCTGTTCTACACCGCCATTTGTTATTCATTTAAAGAAGCATTAACTTTCCATAACATTTCCTGGTTATATCGGTGCCATATTTCTGTGGGCGGGGTACCACAGTACACACCTTTGTATAGCACAGTTCCGTATCGTTGGGCACTAGAGTGGTACTTCGGGCGTTGTAAATCCGTTCCGGTCGTCTTCTGGGCGGATTAACACGTGTCCTTTGGGCCTTGACTCCCCCTCTAGGAGTCTGCGCGAAATAAATCAACAGTTTTACTATTATGAGCTTTTTTCAAAGTAAAAATGACACACAAAAGTCTTATTTTTTCTTGCTTGGTACGTGTTGTACATTAGCATAATGTTCTAAATGCATTAGGCCCCGTATAATCCACTAACGATTAGTGGACAAAAGAGTCCGCAAAAAGCACAATTTGTAAGTGTGCCGTTTTTCTCCATATATGAACTCTAATTCTAAAAAGAAATTTTTGAACATTAATTAAAAATTAAAACAATGACGTTCAATTAGCTCTACAATAGCCACATCGCAGTACGTGTCATTCATGTATCCAGATTATAAAATGAATTTAACATAGTTTGTTGGTTTTCAATAAACCTCTATTGTAAATGAAGCATTATTCATTGCTCTGTCGTGTCTTAGCTCTATTAATTTGAGCTTAACTTTTGTTTTAATTTACTCGAGTCAAATTGGCCTATAAAATGATTGAACCAGAATAATGTTATAGTTTTTTTTATGGGCGAGGGTATACAATATGAACAGTGGTAAAATGAAACTGACCCTTGGGGAAGCGTGACGAAGACCCCATATAATCTACCCCGTGACTAGCGGAGGTTTCATTAGAGGGACAGTAATGAGCTCGAGTCCCCCTTTATGGAGGTGACACGTGACCTTATTCAATCACATCACCTGTTGAAGGAGTGTTGTATATATACCAACAAGATATATAAATTGCATTATAAAATGATAATTGTTTCAGTATAATATCTCATTTCCCATCAGCTTATTGGTAATTAAGGTTAATTAAATAGGTGATGACACTTTCAACTATCTTTTGTATGTGGTCCACCATAAAATGGGAATTATTGGACTAACAATTGCAGTGCCCACTTAACATAATGCACATAGTGGTCCAAAAGCTTTCGAGTATTCTTGAATCTGTCACTTCTTATAGAATTTAAGATTCCTGAATAAATCGATTACTCTTCCCGTATCACTTGTATTTTGCTCTCAAATGAACATCTTAAAGTTAAAATGATCTCGTTTTTAGTTGATCTTCATTTATCACTGACACACAACATACTGTTAACCCCACCCTTATTCATTCCCTGTTTTATTGCATTGAGTAAGCGCACGGCGGAAAACAATTATGTGTACTTATTAAAACTGTGAACAGATTAAACAAGGTCAAACTTCAAATTTAAATGGCACCACCATCTCATTCCGAAATATCATATATCAGTGCTTGTTTGATATTGATTAAATCAAATCCCGACCTTCTTATCTAAAAGCATTTATAACTGCATAACATTTATTTTGAAAAAGTTTATATATAAAGATAAATATGTTTTCCATACCAGTGGTAAGCAGTGTACCCATTAGGATACGCAAATCGTGAATGTTCATCGTAGGTGAAGTTACAGCTAGATGTTTGTTATGACGTAACGTGAATAAATCAACAGCTGCAATATACTACATAAATAAACACAAACTTATATTTTAAATTGATAAAATACATAAATAAAATCATTGTTTAGTAAATAATATTGTTTCACCTGGACATCAACATTGCCATAGTGTGATCTGTAGCAAAGCTGAAACCCCATGAGCAAATTTATACGATTTATAAGACTAGTTTTTTTGTGAATCTATAAACGAACAACTTCCACAAACTATCAAGAATTTGTTTGAATTTAATTGTTTAAATAAATACCACAATTCCCGAATTCATTAGCCAAAATACAACTAATAATAGAAAGATGCATTCTGATAGCCATCATATGTTTCTAGTTCACTAACATCTCAAGACTGATAAGAAATAGGATGACATGGTCAATCATGATGGAAAAACGTTGTTTACATGAAACAGTGAATGAGCTTTACACTAAATTAGTTTATTCGAATAGTGTACAGCAATACACCCTGGCTGATCCCCGAGTGTATGCTCCCTCTCACCCAAAGGCATTCTTTTCTAAACATGCTGGTCTTTATACCCACGATCCGAAGAAAAACAGGACGTACGTCAAATTCTTTTCGTCATTAAAATGTGCATATGACAATGTGATTATGTTTTTAATTATTTTTGTGAAAATACTAAATGCTAATTCAAAATTAAGGATTAAAATCAAGTATCAAACCAAGCGAAAATAGAGGAGATGGCTCGAATGAGGGTAATTTGATGTATTTATGATACGATTCATCAAAAATTGAAAACAAAAATATACAATTTTCCAGTTGCTTGGTGATTTGATGGCAAAGGAAGATTTATATTAGATACAATTAAAGAATAGTTCAGTGATCATTTTATTTTATAATTGATTTTAATCTCCACCTGATTGTATTTATATCTTCCTAACAATGGCCACCATTGTGAAGTCCTTCCATTGAAGTATACTATCATCCATTTGAGATTACATTTCAACAGTTTCATATTTTGTGGCCAGTACAATTACAATGGGATGTATAACTTTCATGAAATGAATCTTATAATAATCAACGATGACCATGAGGTTTTGTTACACACTGTCTAAAGACCTATTTTTAGAAAAAATGAAACAGCTGGGTCGAGCCCAGATACACCAGTTATATAAGTTTGAAACTGTATGGGATTTTGTTCGGACGGAATTAAAGATAGGGACGTAACCTTTTTAATCCTTTTTGTGTTGCTTCAATATTGATAACATTTCAGTGTCCTTTGCAAGAGATGCTACGTTTAAGGACATAGAATATGCATTAAAAATATTCCATGGACGTTTATGGCTCACTCATCTCATGGTCCGTTCTCCTCTGGACGATGCATCTACGGATTTATGGGCGTTTTGGCTTGGGATGTTTCGATTTTGGACCATGTGGATTTATGGTTTAGTATAGTTTCTATAGATGTGTTTGCATTTGCTTTCCTGAACATGTCACTCATATTTTCTGGTATATGTCCAGGAAAATTTTCATCCTTTCCGATTACCTTAAGGGTAAATACCCGTTCTGGGTTACTAAGCTCAGCATTTCAAATTTATAACTCGGGCATTCTAAATTTCAGCTCTACTGGGGTGGAATGAAATATGGAAAGAAATTAGTTTTGTTATTCTGTTACAATTCATTTCTACTCTGGTCAAGTGAGCTTAAGTTATACAAATATTTTAATAAATCTAACTCCAATGTACAATTATAATCAATGACTGTCAATATTTTCAAATGCAATTCAATTGACTGATCCCGATTGGTTAATTATGTCGTCTGCCACTTGATATCAGCGCCTGTGATTGGTTAACATCTGAGGACACACGAGCGTGTGTTTACCTAAAGGAGGGGGAGTATATAAGGAAGGCACGTGGAGGATTGCTTACACACGCGTTCATCGGAACACGCAATCATCACTAACACCCTCAATAAGCAATATCACCAGTAGAACGTTGTCCAGAGTTATGGAAAACTGGTGGGATGAATTCAGCTTCGGCAGCCCGGTGTCAGACGACATCGCTATGTTAGGAACGCAATTTGGAAACACATCATACACAAGCGACGAGCCGGACTCTCCTAGCGCTGGATCAACCGGTTCAGACTGTGAAAACTTAGACTTTAGCAAAAATTGTTCTAACAGACTCAAAACTCACCAAAAATACAAACAAAATAAAAATCCATTAAAAAGAGTAATCCAACGACAAGCAGCAAATTGCCGAGAAAGGAAGCGGATGAAAACTCTCAATGACGGTTTTGAAAAGTTACGTGATCACATACCAGAAGCCAGTATGGACAAAAAACTCTCTAAAGTGGACACTCTGCGGCTTGCCATCCAATATATAGATCAACTGCAGTCCATGATCACCGTTTTTGATGACAGTTCTGAAGGCGGAATGAAAGATACGTCATCAGAAAATAAAAAAGTCATAATAAGATGCCACGCAACAAGTAAGTATAATATTGATGCTTTTAATTTTTCAATTAATATTCTTTATTAAGACTTACGTTTTGCCCCTACGATTTGTTTCAAAATAAAACGGACAAAGGGCAATATTCGAAGAAACAAACAACGTCAACCTATAAAAAATCACATGGACTATATTAAACGTTTTCTTGCAGGTATTATATTCATTGAGGTTTTCAAGGCGTCCAATTCGTGCAAAAGCGATTTGTTTATGCAACATCATGCCATGTACATTATTAATTCCCCTATTGATAATTATGGTTTTGATCACTTCATGAATCAATGACAATGTGTAACTTATTAATAAAAAGTATTATATTACCATAACAGAAGAAACTTGAAAAATAATGCTATCATAAATAGCTCACCCCTATAACAATTAGTCAGTGTGATGTTCTTGATAATATCGGCCTCTTTACAAAAAATATGTGTTTAACAAGTACATTTACACCCTCTTGAATCTTAATTAGAAACAACAAGTTGAAATGTGATAGTGAAGATGATGTACAAATTATCTATTTAATTGTATTTTTATATTGGTATAATGCAGAGTTGCATGCTGCACATAGACTCTGCTCGTGTGCGACAACGTACATTGGATGTGTATTGTACACGCACGTGGCCTAAGCCCGCATTTGGAAAAACTGCCAAATAAAATGCGAAAGCATACAGAAATGTAATCAACTCTCTTAACATATCCTACCGTAACAACTGATCAATCAACGCTCAAAACAAAATGTCTCATTACAACTTAATCAAATACATATAAGCAACCATCATTTGGCAAAAAAGTACTAGAACTATCTCATTCTTGAATACTACCCAAACGAAAAAATATGAGTGTTAAGCTATTGATCTTAATAGAAAACGGGCGCTTGGGATTCTTTTGGAATCGTTCGTTCAGGAACGCCTGTTTTGTTGTTCTGTCCCTGTTCAAAAGCTACTAGTAGTTGGCTTGAATAGAGCTTATTACAATATCATTTCCGAACGCCTAAGAAAGTATGATTGTCCTCACGTGTTATCTACAAAACAAAACATTTAAGATCATACATGTAGAACAACCTCATATTCTTGTAGCCAACATATGTAGACTTTATTTTATCATTGTTCAAATTCAATAAAATTAAATCAAATTTTTAGTTTGCTTTGAAGAAAGTGTTAAGTGGCATTTATCTGGATGTAACAATGATCAGAAAATAATTATCTACAAGTAAATGAGTGGCCTCAAGAACCAGTAGACATGTCAATATAGTGTTTCTTTTATCTTTATGTCCTTTCGCCAACACTTATAACAAGCCACAACTTACTACGTACAACAATACTATGTGTCCAAAAATCAAAATACCACGTGTTTTCAATTCATAAAAACAAGATATTACTGACACGAAGTCACCAATTAATATCACTTCAATATTAGATAACATTTTATTCACTTATAGCATTACTTACACCAATAAGTAGGCTTGAGTAGACGTAATGATATTTGAAGTGCTTTGATTGATGAAACCGGCACGAGTCTCCAATTGAGAATCTGATCTTATCCCCTTTGGTATCAGTTCTGGAGAGGGGGTAGTATATTACTTCTCTATTATCTACAGATTACTGTCCCGTTCTATCACTGCAAGAAGACAAATGGATCCCCAACAGACAGTCTCAGATAGCCTTATCAAAATATAGCACCTTAAGATTTCATCCTACTTCACAAATTATTTATTTAAAATTAAATTAAAAATAAATGACAGCTGATGTGAGGCGAGCCACACGACCATAATCGTCGAGAGGTAAAAGACCCCTTCACGTTATCTCGATAATAATAATTCCCAAAAGAGTGAAACTTTCTATAAGTCTATGGGTCAAAAAGCACAACTCAAGACGTCTTTGTGTATCTTGTTTTGCCAAACTAAATTAATCATTCATGTTTGGGATTTTTGTATCTGTTCTTGAACAAATTTAATTGATATTTCACAGAGGAGTTGATCCTTTTAATTATATACATACACAAACAGAGGGTATCTAGCCTTTAATAAGTGTGCCTCGTGGCTAGTTTTGGTATCATTAATTGTCAAAGCTTGTTTTTGCTTGAATAACTATCAGTGTGCACCCAACAACTCCATTAGCTTATTTAATTCTATTCAAGACGCCTCTAATTCATAAATAATACCGCACAAATTTCTGCCTCTTTAACCATAAGATACCTTGGGGAAAGATCATGTAAATCCAGTTTGAGGCTCTCAAAGGCAAATCAAAGAAAACATCAAGGCATACCAAACTAAAGACCAATACCCTAACTACCGTAAACAATTTGTTTTAAACATCGGAATTACATTAAGAAAGTAGAAATTACATAATTTCACAAATTTCTATTAATTGAAATCACCCAACTAGCACATGTTAACTTGATTACATCCAATTATATTACACAATGCATTTTCTTATGTTTTTCTTATATGTTTTTGCAGATACTGATGGATACCATAGTCACGATAGCCCCTTATATGGCCACTCTCTTTCCTGGTCAAACATAACCACCCACACACCAGATGAAAATAATAGACTAAAAGCTAAATTATGGACCCCTGAGTGCTCAGTGCCAGAGACATATCAGATACAAGAGTGCAATTTCCGAGACTTGCTATGAATGACGGCAAAGGGACATGTGCAATAAACTACAATCAGCATTCATTCATCCAAGACGAGATGAAAAACAATGACGTCATAACTGCTCAATATGTTAAAAAAAGCGATAACTATGATGTATTTGCAATGTTCCAATACATTATATATTATTTACATAGAACCAAAGTTGTAGAGACAATCAGCGAATTAAAAGTCAGTGTTCAGTTCACTAAACAGAAAATGTCAGGTGTGCTTTCTTTTTGTACAATAACTATTTCTCACCATAATTACCTATCCTTCTTGCCTGCCTCAATGATCTTTTAAACAACAAAATTGCGCTTTGTAGTTCAACTTTAATTGGTGTAATTACAAGTAAAATCTATTAACAGTGATCCACACGCAAAAAATAAAAACTATGTTTAATAATTAAAATATGTTTTGTGGGGAAACGTTCTGTTTCATTACAACGATCTTGTAATTAGTGGTCAACTTGGCTGGAGAGTGCAATTTGTAAATATATTACAGTATAAAAAACAGATGATAATATATTTTGTATTCAAATTAGAGAAATTATATAAGAATATTTAGTGCTATGTATTTCTTACAAACAAATGTACATATCTTGTTCAAATCATAATTGTGTAATTATGTGATTCTACTTGCAATTCCATGTTATTCTATTGTAAATACATAATAAGCCACTATTATTTTACTGTTTGTATCATATGACCAAAATGTGTTCAATTTTACATGAGCATTTTTATATTTTATTACAGAAACACGCAAAGCCAAATAAATGTTAAAATGTACGAATATAAATGCCTGTTTTGTTGATTGTAGAACTCCACGAAGTCACGTGTGCATTCCGTTTCATTCTTTTATATTAAAAATACCAATCTTTTATATGGTAGTCAAAAGTATTTAGGTTTCCTGAAACAACAGTATTGTTTCTTAATTTATTATACGTATATGCTGAAGCAATTGAGGAGCTTCTTTTGCAATACATTGTATTGATATAAATAAATAGAGTAAATAAATTGTAAAGAGAATAGTATACTAAGAATACCATAATGTTAATGGTTCCTGAATTGAATGGACGATTGACACTGAACCCTTTATACATTTTAAAACTGTTAAAGTCACGTTTTAAAACTGCCGAAGTTTCCTTTTAATAATCCCAGTCCATGTCCCTTTCGACAGTCCATTTCTTTCTTTAAAAACCGTTTGGGATCTTCTCCGTTGAGTTCATGTATTTGTTTGAGTTATAGATTTTATCTTTGCATGTGCCATCTATACAACCAACAATATGGTATACTTTTATCGGTCATTTACAGAATTATCCAATATAGAAGTAGATTATAATTATAATGATTTTTATTGAGATAATATGACAGCTTTAACATGTATAAATAAGTCAAAACAAACATTCAGCTGCAACTTCTCCTAACATGAACATTTGTTAAGCGTAATCATAACGCACAATCAGTATTAACACTGGTAGGGAGAACACGCAGAAAACAGCAAAAACGCCTTAAATTAATGTGTTTGAAATGTTATATCCATCACCTGTAGTATGACGTTCACTACCATTATGATTGAAGAGACAAAGTGCAACGTCGAGAAAATAAAAAATAAAAATCCCAAAAAACCTACCATCGTCGCTTTCCACGCTGGGTCTAATGGTAGAAACAACTGAAACTTTGAGAATCAAGATGAAACCTTCACTACAATACTCAAATAACCAAAATGCAATGCAATTCGAGGATGTTGAGAAAATTCCTGTCGTTGAAAATGCAACTGTCGTGTATGAATAACCTCAATACATTTAATAGCTGCCCTCTACATTATGATATTGTTTAATAAGAGCCGATGGTCAACGGTATCTTCCGTTTCATTTATCTAAATATGTCAACTTGATGGACATAATTTTGTGGGAATTATAATTGAGACTATCAAGCGACAATTACCTATTCTCCTTGAGATATTAAACAAAATCGAGCAGAATGATGTTTTGGTCAGGCTAATAATTGACATTTTAAATGTTATAGTATTGGACATTAACGCGTGAATATGTCCAATTATGAGCAGTATGGACACAAATCAATTATCAGGTGTTTCAATTAAACTTTCCTGACAACTTTGTCTGTCGTTAAAATTGACTTTAGAATAGAAGAGATTCACGCTTTCTAGTTACTATATATGTATGTATGCACGCCAAAGGGTAAGGACCAAAAATAAAATGTAAACATCTAAGAATACACCAGCCGCAAGGAAAACAAACCCCTCCAATCCTAAACAATAATCCAACGTAAAAAGAAACAATGTCCAACACACCGTTCTTCCAACATCCAAGACCATAACACCAAGGGACATTTCATTCATACTGAAGTTATTACAATACATGTTGAAGAATAAGTTTTAGATTAATAAGCGATACTCTTAACATCAAAAATAGTTGTAGATTTTTCTGTGAATAATTAGAAATGATTATGAACAACACATACCATGGAAATTTAAGATGAACCATTAGAAACTTTAAAACGATTTATAAAGGTGACTCTATAACAAAACCTTAAAAAGAGCAACGATTTTGGGTAGCACTATACAATACATATAGTGGTAGTGTATATATATATAGATCTGCCATCATACACATTAATAAATACCTTCAAGTGAGAGTCTATAGGGGCACGGAAATGTCAAATGAACTTAAACAGAATGCGTTTAAATATTTATGAACTATTGTGATGCAACTGAATTATGCAACAAAGTAAGAGAGGATGTGTCACCTGCCTCTTTAGTCACGTGACTAAACATTTACTAACTTTCTTTACACACTACAGTTGAATGGTTTATAATGGTTCAATATATACATAAAATGAGAGGTTAATCGTTGTTAATAGTTTAATTGCTGTATTTGGTGTATATCCTGACAATTGAAATGAAAACAAGTAGAAAAGAGACGAAAGGCCTACCATTTTAACCCCAAACTTGATCCAGCAATTTATTTCATACAACTATAGAAATACTTTTGTATAACAGTAAATTCCGATTTAATTTGGGTCCTTCTTTCAATAGATTTATTAAGCGATCCGATCAAATTACAGATATTTTCCATATTATTTTATAGATGAGGGTACCGTTCGTAACGGACTATACTTTCTTTTTAACATCATTTAGAATATTTATATATCTAACCACAGAGCAAAGAGGAAACAAAAGTATTAAAAATACAGAACTTTAGAAAATGGGTAACTGGTATTGAAAACTACAAATGTTTATAAGGAAACAAACCCCAGACTAAAACAATGATTGGACATATATAAGGAAAACAGTGCTCACGCCCTTTCCCCAACTATACAGGTACCAGTATCACAGCCAAGCCCAACAAACTATGGTACATATCAGTCACACTGAATTCATGTTAAATTCAAGTCTCAAATTCCATATAAATGTGTCAAAAGGTCAACTTTGGATCACTCAACCCCTAGATCTATTCAGATGTTATTCAATTTGTGATATCTGGTATTTCGATTGAATATTGAATACTGAAAGTTGATGGGAATATAGTGACGCTCTTCGTCTGTCCGTCTGCCCAGGCACTAAGTCATAAGCCTATTGGTGACGTAAAAATGGCCGCCACCTTGAAAAATGATGGAATTCATTAGTTTGTATCTAAATCGTTCATTTTTAACTAAAGTAACAGCTATAGAAACGGATATATATAAGTAATTGATTTTGTAGAATGTACGTAAAATGATCTTATAAAACATATATTCCAAAGTTTTTTATTTAACTTAATTCCAAATTCCACATTACTGAGATACAGTAAAATCTGTCGTAGGAATCGCCTTTTTCTGGTGAACACCTGTCTCTAGTAGTCACCCTTCCTCATCACATACTCTACTAACTTCTGTAAAAATTAACCTCTCTGCAGTGAACACCTACCAACACTGAACGTTTTCACGGCAAAAATATTTTCGCATTTTTTATTCAGATTTGATCCCAAATTGATACAAAATGGCAATTTTTTTCATCTTGAAATATTGAAAATGAGAATCTTGATTAAGCATCGTGGATTTATGCTACTCCGAGAAGTTGCCGTTTTGTAGTTTTATTTCAACCGTAGCTGCAGATGTGTGAATGTGAAGGTAATGATATAATTGTATAAAGTTAATATACAAACAATACAAATCAAATACTAGGAATTTGACGTGTGCATGGGCAAGCAATATGAGAGCTATTGGCAACAATGTGCAAAAAACGGTGCAATTTTATTTTAAAATATCCAAGGTATCGGTTTTCTTGTATGGATACAATTGCATGCAGGAGAGTTTAAGACAAAAGAAAAAATGTTACAGATGCTTCGAAGACAGCGTTTGTTCCTTCCATTCTACATAAATAAACACTTAATGGACAAAACGCCACCAGTCGTATTATGTGCCAATATTTGGTAATGCAAACGCAGACACATGCTTCTATTTCGGCAGAACAAGAATTGGAACAGAGTTTTATTTACTCTTTGGGAATAAGACAGGAACTATATAACACCTTGAGCCAAGGCCCCTTCTTTGTGTAAAACAACATACAAATGCTACAAGCAATGTACGCATTATCCAAAATTAACCGCTTTTCTGAAGTTCATTATACTTCTATGTTAACCTTTCTTTTAAACCAAGTGCGCAATTGATGGATTATTACCAAATTATTTAGATATTGTATTGGTCGTTGTGAACAATTTGTAAATAAACATGAAGAACTTGTACATAGCTAACAGGGAAAGCTGTGTTTGCATATTGAGACGCAAACGCGTTGTGGTATCTGGTAGTAAGGGTTGTAAGTCATCCGGGGTAGGCGACGCGCGCCACTGCAAGCACAGAAGCAGCTACCAACACCCTCTGTTGACCGACAGCGTACAACAATCCACAAACGCACTTTGCAAACAAAATCACAACCCGATGCGCCATCAAGGAAATGTCGTAATTAAATCTTAATGATTACTTTATCAAATAATATTCAAAATATTGTTGAAATAACTAACACTTGCCCTTGAAACATACGCTCCTAGTATTTCTGATTCATTATCAGATGGAATTTGTTTTTGTAACATAATAGGTGGAATTGTGTTTTTGCTCAATAAAATGTAAGTATCTGTGAAGCAGGTGGTGGCGACCATATGGAGTAACCACCAAGAACATGCCAAACCCCCTTTCATTCAGACCATAGTAGTTGATATTAAGTCGAGAAAACACTCTCCAATGGAGTCAAGTTTTGATTGAAAATATATTAGGAACATATGAACTGAAACAATGAAGCTACCTAGGTATCCATGCTGTTCAGTCTAAACCAAAACAATTGCAAACGTTGCTTATTGTCTTTATTAATGCAGATCTGCCCATTTTTCTTGACAAATTACTTCATATTCGATCTGGTATTGAGAGAACTTCATTAAGTCATGCTGACTTGCATTGTCCTGCGAGGTCAATCGAATACTATATACAACATCATAGCATGTAATTTGTTTGCATACTGTCACAGTCAAAAACATTTTGTACTTTAACAAAAAAACAAATCGTTAAGCCTTTGTGAACACGCTTGAACATATCCGTTTTTGGTTTTCAATCTTGTTGATAGAAACGGAGATAATGATCAAGCAACGTTTCCTAAGTTTCCAAAGTTTTGTCTGTTTCAGACTCTTTTGTCTAATATCATTCCCTGTTACGTTTTTCTAAATTGAAACCAAATAATCTTTGTGCTTTACTTGCAAAAACCTCACAATTAATTTCCTTAATTTGAACAATGTACATTTCTGCTTTTTACATTAAAACTCTTGTACAATTTG
>CAIIXF020000225.1:0-25000 GCA_903813345.2 Owenia fusiformis | reverse complement strand
TTCCAATGCTTCCCAGGAATGTACCATCAAGATCATCCAATATAGCCTTCTTTTTACCATCACACTCCATGTCAACACAATTTGAAGGATCAATATGGCTGAGTAGTGGTCTGCCAAGAAAGGCTTTTCCTTTCTCAGCTACATTTACAAGTTCAATGTTGCTTGTTCTAACTGGGTGCATACCATCAACATTACTGGGATTTGTCATGATAACAACATCTTTCCCACCACACTGATTGTCACCAAAGTTTGCAAATGTTACAGCTGAAAATGCAAAACAAAAATTTATGTCAAATTTAGTATTCCCCAAAAAACTTCTATTTCTTCTATTTCTGTTTGTTCTTCAATTGTATTAGGCCTAAAGCCACTAACAAATAGAGATGAGCATACACTGTGACATAAAATACATTTAAAGTATATGCATAGATATGTTTTCTACTTACAATCCACAGTGACCAGTCCAGCAATTGCAGGGTAGGATGTCATTCCTGGATAAGGCATTTTGGGTCCTGCATTATGAGTAGACAGAAAAGATGGCCAAAAGAATCCAACCCGATGTCCTGATCGAATACCTGTCCTGGCTGCTCCACTGTTTTTTGTGTTATCATCATTTTGCTTTTTGATATTGCAATCATAGGCAGCACTGGTGCCAACAAAGAGTGAGTTGCTGATTTTATAGACCTTGTCTTCAGCCACATGTGAAAGTGCCTTTGGACCATTATTAATCATAATCAAACTAAGTTGGTTATCCAAGAGTCGCACATTTTCAATCCTGGTTTCTTTAATACCTTGTTGGATATATATTCCATAATCATAACTCATCCACAAATCAAAGCCTGAGATTTTCAAACAGCTTGCCATTGATGAAGGAAGGGTCTCCTTGTTCATAAAGACACCAAACATACAGGAGTGTGCCACATTGTTAGACCATGCTTCAATAGAACTACCTGAAAATACAGAGCAAGTGATATGTTAATCTGTTGGACCAAATTGTAAATATATCTCATTCCTCTGATATGATGTATGTTATTATATGCTTTCATTTTCACTTCATCAGCTATTCATATCAGGTCAGATTCACATCAGATATATATAAGAATAGTGATTGTTGCAACTTTGGTTTTGATCAATAAATGTAATGAGACCTTTTTTAGCTTCCACTGTTTTTATGTAAAACTGCTGAAACCACACACATCTGAGGAGATGACGATTTTACAGCAGCCAGTATAAAACTTATGAATAACTGATATATTTTCATGACACTATTGTAGTATTTGCTTGTATTACCTGAACAAGATTCGCCATCAATATGGAATCCAACCCTCTCGGATCCTGCAACATGATTGCCCTCAAGAACAATATCTACACCATCCTGTACCTCAATAGAGGCCTCATAGTTATAGTTGAAGCCTTCTGAACGATCCTGATATGATCCTGGCCAGATCATCAATGACAGGAAATTCCTACGCACTTCATGACCAGATCCTGCTATTCTCATACCTGCAATAAGTATCCTCTATGACAAACTCTGTGTTTCAAATATAAGTATACGAGTACATCTTCTAACATTTACATGGCAAATTGAAAATCAGTATATCAGTGGAATAGCATAGATACGCAAGTCAGTAACGCACTAATAACTAAGTTATATACATACCTTGACCTACAGTGTGATGTATCACATTGTCTGTGACAGGTATGCCAGTGGCACCAAATAGTCCTATAGCAGGGGAGAATCCAGTATGGAAAGAACACTTAGAAATAAAGGATGGTTTAAGTTCAGTGTTTGCTCCAGTATCTAGAAATGCCAATGAGTATCTAGGATCATAGCCCTCAACGTAACCCTCTTGGCCTGTATGGTAGAACTCTACATTACTAAGCCTTGCATAGCCTGAAATATTAAAGTATAGAATATACAAATCATTTTTTGTTCAAATCTTACTATATTCATTTCTGGTCATAAATGAATACTACTAATCATTTCTGGTCATAAATGAATAATTATCTGGGCTCCGATCAGGTAGTACATGCTTTTATTAAAAGGGTATTTGACAGAGAGTATTGACTTATGTATATCAGCAAGTATACAGCTAATTACCTGTGTAGAACGTGCCGTCTTGTCTAAAAGTTCCAACAATGACCCTGGCACCAAATGACTGTTGGTAAAGCTTGTCATAATCAGCTCCAATTATCCGTATATTCCTAGTGAGTAAACCCACCTCAGCAGCCATTGACACTGTATATGTACCATATGTCTCTGTCTCCCCTGTAATTTATTGAATCATCAATATTATTTCTATTGATAGCTACAACATACAGTGTATAATTTAACAACATCTCACAATCGTTCATGGTATGTTTAACTCGTGAATCTTTAATAACTCCTCTTTTATTACCTCTCTCAAATTTAACTACTACTTACCTGTATGCCTGTATGCAAGTGTGTCATTCAGTGTTAGGGAAAGCTTATCTTCTGATACGGACACAATGCTAAATGTCTCTGTCTCCCAAGGATCGAGTGCTGTTGGAGCAATAACAATCTGCTCTCCAGCTACCCAGTCTACAGGTTCAATTAGAGTAATGGTATTATCACCAACACTGGCTGTGGAGGCGAGTTTAGTCCATACTACATCTCTGTCGATTCCATACATATCAAGACCTCCAAAGGCACCTTTAAAAATAGAAAGATTATATTGGGAGTGCTGGCTTATATCTAAATAGTTCCTATTCTTGATGATAGAAGGTACCTATTAAAAGGTCGCATATGCAACAGAATAAAATTGATAGATCTAGTCGAATCACAATCAGAAACAGGCCAACATAATTTATCACATTTAGAAGCTTCCCGAAGTATACTACATTCTGAATTTACCCTACATAAATGTGACTATCATGATATGACTAACCTAATACTTTAGATCCCATGTTAGGTCCATCAGGCAGGGGCATGTCAGGGGTGTTGTGATTTCCATTCAAGATGATCTGGCACAGTCCAGTGTAAGGAGTGTCAGGCCAACCAACAATGAATCGACCAGTTATGAAGATATAAGTGGCATTGAGTGTGAAGTCCCGAACCTTGCCAGTTTCAGGATCAGGGAGATACTCAAGCTCAAGTGTACCACTTATGGTCAGTTTGTGCATATAGGGCAGTTCCACATCTGCTACAACCCATGTGTCTGAAGCGATAAATAAGCAAACAGTTAAATATATGTAGGCAGGGACAAGTTTTTCCTCATCATATACTAAAGAATGAATCCAAACAATTCAAAAAGTAATTCATTCCTAAATGGAGATTTTAAACTCAACTAATGTAAGGTCAATAATATACAATATTAATTCCTACCGGCCCTGATAAGCACATCATCACCCTCAGTTGGGGCAGCCCTGCGTCGTCTAGATGAAGACCCAGCCCAGTAGGCACTGTCTGACCATACCTGGTAGTCGTCTGGTCGCCTCGAAGCTGGGGGTATAGAGGCAGGATCAACAGGTGGGATGCAGTCCTCATAGTAACACCGATAAACTTTAGGTTTCACCTCAAATTCAGAGCCATAATAGTCGATAGCGCCATCAACAATAGCTGCACGTTTAGACTGGGATTTACCAGAAACTATAACGCAATAATACTTCAAAATTAGGCATGGTTACAGATAAAGCTATTTTACACACTGAAAATGTCAAAATCTAGTTACCCAGTAAGAGTATATTTTATGGCTACGGTTTTGTGGTTTTGAATTGTGATATTGGTTCCTGGATACTTTGAGATAAAGAGGGTTTGTTTTCCCTATGACTAGTTGTGCTTTCAAATTTGTGTTTTGTAATGCTTTAAATGTATTCTAGAATTTGTGGTTTCGTATATCTATTCATTAGTTAGGATAACAATTCAGCTGCATATAAAATTATCATCTTATTTGGTAATACACCATCAACCCGAGACACATAATACAGTATTCAACTGTCAATGATTGGAAAAGAGACTGGGTTACTTGTGTAAAACAGAACACATAGGAGCTTACTGAGATATGTGAAATCATTTGTTGTTTTATCAAAGTGATAATCGTATACATTATCATTAGAATAGCTCAGTTCTTCAGCAGTCACATTGCGGTCTAGCAGGCCATTAAGACTGAATCTATCTGGCGCCTGGGTGAAGTTGTGCTCTATGATAACATACTCATCATTCTGAAAAATTAATGTCGATTTGTAATTCATTATCACAAGAACTGATGTGTCAATTAGAGTAACACAACATAATAAATGCACATTTATTTTACACAGCGATACATACATGTGTATTATTGTTCTCCTACACGACGTAGGGTGTCATTTTATGTATGTTCATACATATATTTTGTTAGTAAAAAAGTAGCTGTTGGTTTAACTTAACAGGCGACTTTATAGTAACTCACCATTAGACCATAAAATTTCCCATCATATGTGATGTTCACGAGGTGGCCAGCATGCTCAAACAACATGTTGTACCTCTCCCCAGACAACAAAGATACCATCCAACCCAGTTTATGTGTTAACCTCTTCTTCAAATAATTAACTCTTGTTGTTCCATATTGGTTTGTAAAGAGTACATCTCTTGCCTCTAAGGAATCGGGAACTGCATGGTTCCAGGAGAATCTCACAAACTTTGTGTTGGGGTCACTGCAAACGCTACCAGGTACGCTGCCGATGCTGAATGCTGAATCTTCACTACAAGATGGTGGCAGACTCGGATTACTAGGTGACACGGTAGCCCCAACAGTGCCAGTTAGACTGCCATCAAGATCCCTGATCATATATTCATGGGGCCATTCAAATAGGGCTTTATTTGGGGAATCAAAAAATTCTAATCCATAAGCAATATAATCCCAACCTCCACACTCCAATATACATGTACCATCTATACGTGTTGCAGCAAACGCAGTGCAGCTACCTGATTTGAAATTGACAAACTTTGTGTTAGCTATGATAAATCCTGCATCCCATGGCAATATCATACCCTTTTTTGTGCATGATATCCAGTCTGATGATGTTGCCTCAGCAATGATGACACTGTTGTTAACTAGGCAACCATCTGGATGGTACTTCAGGGCATTTTTTGTCATCTTATACTCAAGCCCAGCTTTGTCATTATTTACCACGACGGCTTCATCAAACTGTATTGCACCAACACTGACAGCTTCTGCTCCCTTTTCACAGTTCCATGCAGTGAGACGCTTGAACACTGCAGGTTCTGCTTCCGTTGCGTCGCACCCACCACCTTTCATTGGGTACCATTCCATAAAGATCCAAAGACCAAACCAACCCTGAGAGTGGACAGTGTTGTCATCAAATAAGCCAAGAGGACTATGTTTTGGGCAAATATTTTCATCAAATGAAGGACCATCAGGGTGGTCATGCATACGAAACCAGAAGCCAAAATGTGTGCCACCAACAGCTGTATTTCTTGTGTATGTGTTGTTAGCGTTTGTACACCAGAACGCTGCTGGAGTAATGTCATCATTTAGCAAGCTGGTACTCTGTTTACAAAAGACAACTATGTTGTGATCAAATACATTACCAGTTTCTACACCATCTTCTAAAAACAGTGCCCCGCCCATTACATTATATACAACATTGTCCTGAATCTGTATATTATGACTGCCATGGATGTTGACAGCTCTGTTGAAGGTCTCGTGGATAGCACATCCCTTTACGTAGCTTCCAGACATGTCCCCATTGAGATGAAAGTGGATAGGATAACGGCCGAGACGGAATGCCTGTCCAGCATATGTCACTTCAGCATATGAAATATGCCCAGCAACGATGTCCTGGTCTTTTTCAGGAGCATGCAACATAATTGTTGCCCCAAACTGGTCAGAACCTATCTCTTCACCAAACCTTCCTTGGAAACAGGTTTGTGTTGCAAACTCACCTAGAAAGAAACATTTAACTGTAATTGCAATTGATACACAAGAGAAAGTGGGTAAGTGAATATTGTCTGTTATATCAGCAGTCTACTTTGAGCTGGGTTCTAACAATTTTTGGTCCAATACCTTTGGCACTTGTGCTTACATATTGGATGTTATGGAATGCAACATCATTGATTTCAGAAGTTACCTAGGATTTTAGAACTTGTATAATTCATTGATTCAACTGATTCTAACTATATTCCCAAATCAATGCTGCAAGGAAAGTTGTGATGTGTTACTCACTATATACAATAATAGTGCATTCTTACCAGTATCAAAGCCATCAGGGCAAGCCTCGATTTCATCAGCCCATTGCATGTCTCTGGACCCTTTCACAACAACATTTCTTGTCAGGAGCCCAACCTCTGCTCTAAATTGAACAGTTGTACCATCTGAGAAGGTCTCTGAAACTCCAAGATGCTCATACACCAGCGCAGTATCTAGTGTCAAAGTTGTCCCAGATATTGCAGTGATAGTTCTTTTCTCAGTTTCCTTCTGTGAGTGTCTACCACCTGTTGTTGCTATGACAATTTCATCCCCTACATTCCAGCCACTTACAGCTTCATTGAGTGTTATAGAAGTGGCACCAGCAGCTGCAGTAGAGCCAAGATGGGTCCATGTTGGAGTTACAGGCTTGCCTACAATTTCAATTGATTTATCAAACATTTCAAAAAATTGAAATCAAACAAAATACATCCACCTATACAATTACTTAATAGCCTACTTGATCATACTCTGGACAATATACAGAAAGAAAATTTTTGGCGCAAATTGATTTTAATTAGGTACATATATGACAAGATCTGAACTGAAGGTTTATAAAACATATGCTACTGCTGTTATTTTTATTGCACGTAACAATATTATCAAAAGGGATCACTTAATTCATACCATGAAGTTCAATGGTTCCCTCCCTGACAGCTATTGTCTTAGTCCCATATATGGGAAATTCCAAGGATCTGAGATGCCCATGCATTGTGATGATGCCCTTGTGCTGGTAGGGTTCTGACTCAGTTCCAACCTTGAATATTTCAATATATAATACCATATATATAAGCTTTTGACTAACATTTTATAAAATGCTAGTACCGAAAGACTAAAATTGCAATTAGCAGCCGAATACAGAGATATATCTAAGAATGATGAAAAAATTGTAATATGTTTAGAATATTTGACAAGATAGATATATACCTGAAGTGAGCCTCCACCAACAATGAGAATGTTATTAGCTTGAAGATGGATATCTTTGCTGTCATCAAACATTACAGTGCCACCTGAAATGTGATCAAGTTTGACATCCAGTATTCTTATTGAGAACTGGGTCAACTCAAAAAATTATTAATTACAAGGAACAAGATAATCAATATCAAATGGTCTCCATT
This sequence comes from Owenia fusiformis, assembly GCA_903813345.2. Classification (NCBI taxonomy): domain Eukaryota; kingdom Metazoa; phylum Annelida; class Polychaeta; order Sabellida; family Oweniidae; genus Owenia; species Owenia fusiformis. Next base: position 17,679 of record CAIIXF020000225.1, on the reverse strand, counting down.
GCACGATGAATTCATGGTCAATACTTCTTGCTGAGATGTCAATCACTTTTGACAACTAGGCCTTTGAAACCTTGAAATCAAAAATCCTTCATGAGGCATACAACTAACAGGAGTAAACTGACCTTGGATAAGCAGGAATGACAAAATTGGTGTGTCAACATCTATGAGGAGAGTCATGGAGTCAGGTACAACTATGAAGTCCCCTTCAACGGGTGGGTCATTGCCGCCCCATGTGTATGGTGAAGAGTAAACATCAATGTACCAGAAATCTGCACCATCCTAAAATATTAGCAAGAAGTAATAATATAGCATATATTTACTGGGAATGTAACTTTTGATTACAGTTAAAACATCGAAATATAAATACTTTATTAGATCTAATAACATTTGCATGCGAAACCATGTGTTCCAATTCAAATAATTGTTCTTGTTTACTTTCACATTTTATATTAATCAACTATGGTAAGTTATGGAAGAGCTTATTTCATTTTTTCCTTTACCTGAGTAGCGATTCCACTTGTTCCTATTTCCACCCTGGCCTTTGTCTTTATTGAAGAGGAGTGTGCACCAGTGACACACACAATTGCTGTGTCCTCTACTGAAGATACAGCACAAACTGTACCATCTATCGTCACATTCACATCTCCAACAATCGAGCTGAAAAACATCAAAGAAAATAATGGGTACATCTGAACATCATGTTTATCATAATTGTAAGCAATAATAAAGCAATTTTATTCAATAGCTACTTTGCAGTGGCACCATATCCAATAGATAAGAGATTATTTCTACTCATAATAAGACTGACAGTAATAACGAATGATCAACCATTTTAATTTGAAGGGAAGAACATGACAATCACCCTTTAACTATGGAATAAAACAACAACCTATGAAATTCTCATGATTTGAATTCTATCCACTTAAGGATATTATATCCACACTCTCTAGCTACACTCACTTAAGCAGATACAAAATTCATTTGTGGATAAAATTGGATCATTCAGAAATCATTAGTCATCCTTTATATATCAGAAGAAACATACCCAAATCCCGATCCTGCAATAGTAATTGAGAGTCCTCCTCCTGTTCCACCCCTTGCTGGGGACACAGATGTCACAGCAGGGGTCATTGAACTGTCATAGGTGTAGCCAGAGCTAAGAGTATCATTTGACAAACCTGATGACAGAACAACATCACACGTGACAGTCCCAATACCTGAAAATGAAAGCAGAAGAATGAACATAATGTCATAACTATAACTATTATATTAAAATTATTCACATGATGTTTTACTTTCTCCTATTCATATTTCTCATCATATTAAATAATATTGAAAATATGGAAATTTTCATGATAAATGTATTCAAAGTAATACTTTAACACTTACCACTGTTACTTGGAGTGACACAGAGGATATCAGAGGAGGTACTTGCATCATTGTCCACGATGCATGCCTCTCCACATATGGTCACCTGGGTATCACTGGGTTCAAACCCTACACCAGACACAGTCACTGGCTGCCCTCCTCCCAAACTACCACTAGTTGGTGAGATGCTGTCAATTCGGAGTGTGTATGTGAAAGATGTTGATGTAGATGCAATGCCCACACCATCAATTGCAACATCTACAGTGTATGATCCAGATGGACTACTTCCTAATGTGCATGTTATGGATGTTGTTGATGATGCTGTCACGCTACATGAAGCAGTACCAATCATCACAGACACATCTGATGTTGAAGAGGAGAATCCAGTTCCTGCTATAGTAATGTCATCCCCAGTTCCTCCAGAAGTGGGATTTACACTTGATACGACAGGAGTTATGGCATCAGAATAGGTAAAGTCTTGTTCGGGATATGTCACACTGTTTGACACAATGTTCACTTTGGCTGCTCCATCTACATTTGCACCCGTTGTGCAAGTTATCTGAAGAAAAAGTGATAACATTAGGTTTTCTTATCAATGTCGAGTAATGTGTAATGTGCATTATAAATATATGTAATTCACAATGTATGCAGTCAATGTTGAACAAGATTTCTCAATTAATGCACATTTATTACCTGTGAGAGAGTTACTGTCACTAGTTCACATTCAGCACCGTCTATTGTAACCAGAGTGTTCGAATCATCAAATCCATTGCCCTGTATGGTGATCAATGTTCCTCCATTGACACTGCCCTGATTTGGGCTCAATGAGTCTACAACAGCTTCACTGGTCAGGCTCGATACACTTGTCACAGCTTTACCTTTGTCTACAATATTAATACTGATCGACTGCTCCCCAACTGTCACATAGCCAAAGTCACAAGTGATGCTGGTGTCTGTAATGTCTGTAATTGTGCATTCATGCATACCTGCTGTGATTTGAACAGCTGAGGAATTGCTGCCAAAATTTGTGCCACCTATTGAGACTATTGTAGAACTGCCACTGACTGTAATTGGGGATATACTTGACACAGTAGGGGTATCAGCATTACTATATGCATATGTACATGTACCTTCACAAGTTGACATGAACTGACCCACTGCTACAACGACATCACCAGATGTTTCTATGGATGCACGTGTAATGCAAGACACAGTAGTATATGTGACATCATCAACCACACAATCAATTCCATTGATTGACACAGAAGTATCTTCAAATGCTGCAGAAAATCCAGAGCCTGAGATTGTAACCACAGTACCACCTGCAGTTGACCCTGAGCTGGGAGAAACGCTTGTTACTTCTGGTAGCAGTGCAAAACTGCGATCCAAAGTTGCTCCAATCATGTTAGCTGCTTCACCACGGTTATTCACTGTGACAGTAACAGGGTATGCCATCCCAACTTGCTGTACAGCCCCATGGTCAAGATTACATGTCAGAGAGGTCTCAGAGGCTGCAGAAATGGTACATGGCTGACTGCCAATCATAATATCGTTCTGGCATATCTCAGGTCCAAATCCAGTGCCTGTGATTGTAATGCTAGTATATGAGGTGCCACTATTAGGACTGACAGAAGTCACAGTTGCAGTACTACATTCAGTAAATTCAAATTCAAACCCTACTGAATTATTGCTGGAGACTCCAGAGTTGGTACATCCATCAATGGTGTTGCTCAGTGCAGCACAGGCATCACGCTTTCTCCGTCCAGCTTAAACACATTTCATATCAAAATACAGGTACAGTATCAATGAACATGAATCAAGAATGAATATAACATTCTGGACCCAAACGCTAATTGCAATTGGCTAGTCAAATTGAATAACTTATTTCATATGCTAGGTTTCAGGTCAAAGTGTATATTCTTCTTCACAAAATGAAAAATAGAGAGGATTACGCCCTTATATTATGAGCCACTCCCCTTTCTTTTAAGTTTATAGACAATAAAACACAAATATATAAATCTGATAATTGAATCTATCAAGTAAATTTTATTTAACTTTAAACACATTCAGTTGGTTTGGTCTGCTTTTAGGGCTGACTACATTCTTATATTGGAAGTTTACATACCTGCTCCTCCCATGGTATATGTTGCCTCGAAATTATTCACTTTGACAGATACTGGCCCATTAAATGCGGTTCTCTCTGTTACACGGATGGTACCTCTTAGGAAAACACTGAAGGCTAGGTCAACATAGTCACTCCAATAGTAGTATGTTCCTGCAGCATTGAACTGGTGCTTGAAAGAACCTACAAGTAACATGGAGCATATTTAGAATGTTTATTTCGACCTCAAACATGTACGCCTTACCACTGTATTGTTGCTAAAAGCCTAGTTTGTACAATGACGACTGTAATGGTAGAAAACATCAAATATTTACAAAAGCATATATACAGTATTACCTTGAGCAGTTCTCACTGCTCCACTAGTGAATCCTGAGCCATCATATTCCTTGGCTGTACTGTTGACAGTCTGATTAACCAAGTATCCTACATTCTTCACTAGAGCAGGGGCTGCCCATTGCCAGTTGACTGTATCTCCTTCTTGGATATCCACTATCTGAGGCTCCCAGGCATAACCTTTTCCATGAACTGGAATGTATAAGTATTTAGTATTTCATCATTAAGGATTTTATCAATCTAGATTTCTTCAGACCCCTTTGACAAGGGTATGAAAATTGCAGCAAGGCATTATTTTGCACCTTTGCCAATTTAAGAATTCTACATTTCAGCCCTTACTATCGCCTTCCTGAGATGTGCTCACAATCTATTTAATTTATTTTAATTTAAGTACATGCATTGAAAGTATCAGATGGTATAAAACAATGAAAGCTTGAAGCCAGTATTACCGATGGAAACATTTTCCCCATGTCTTGACAAAATGATTTCAAAGATTGCTGTTGATTCCATTAGTAGTAAGTAATCTTACTTGAATGAACTCCATTATTAGTCACAAAGTGGTCAGTGCCTGGGGTTCCTATCTCACAGACTATTTCTGTAGTAGACTCCGTGATAATGGAGCAATCAGTGTCACCAATAGTCACCTTCTTTGGGGTGCCATCCATAAATCCCTGACCAGTGATGGTCACCTTAGTGCCTCCATTTTTGGAACCAACTAAGGGGGAAACATCAGTAACCTCTAGGGTAACACTGATATCAGGGATATTGTTTGCTCTACAACAAACCAAGTTACAAAATGAAGTCAAGAAAACACTTCCTCGTATTCAGTACAGTTACAGTAAGACCATTAATGCACTGTGCATATACATACGTATACATCCTAATAATTATTCAATTACTTGTAGACTCATCTGTTTACATGTACCTTGTGTCAGCAAATCCCTCCTGGCCTACAGCCACCACGAGAGGATGAGTACCTGGTGGTAGGGCTGGGAGGATCACACTGATTGCTGTATCACTCCAGGATTCAATGGTAGCAGCTATACCAGCCACCTGCACTGCATTATCATCCACAGGTGATGCACCAAACATGCTACCTGAGATATCAATGCTCTCTCCACCTGCAAAATAAGAAAGGTATGGGAAAATGTCATCCTCACTCACAAGTCCACTTTTTCTTTAATGTACTATTAATATATGATTCATGTATGAAATTATTGATGTGGTTGACTTATAATAAATCCATATTGGATGTTGATTGGTCCTTATATTCCTAATATTCTAATATTCCTTTTTGACTATTGTTACAACTTCACCATGGTATTTCTTTACAGGAACTGAATGCTTCATAGAGATAACAGGGTGTCAAGGTTTTACAAAGAATATTGCCAGAACTGATAACTAAACTACATTTCAATAGTGAATGTGGGAGTCTAGTGATATGTGAAGGTGTTTACCTTGGACACTGCCAGAGCTGGCTGATATACTGCTTATAGTCGGAGTTACAGCCTGGTCATATGCAAAGTTAGTGCTACTTGTTATCACACCACTCAACTGGCTAACCTGAACTTCAACTGAACCTGCACTATCCTGCAATGCAATATCATAATTTGTACAAAACATTATTTCATATCTGCAACATTTGTCAAAGGTTGGAAATAATAGATTGCACAATCTTCATTTTTTTCTGATTTCTTGAACTTCATACTAGAATCCTATACACCGATTTTTAATCTTACAAATTGCTGCCATGGTGGGATAATACATGGGACAATAATTTGGTAGTGTCTTGGAAATTAGTTACCCCTGGTGGTGAGATGCACTCTATGTGAGTGTAGTTTCTGCTGATAATCTCGCAGGGGTTGCCTCCTATTGTGACAGTGGCCTGGGGTCCTAGTCCTGTACCAATCAGAACAATTTTGGTTCCACCTACAAGCATAAATAAAGATACCCTGGAGAAACATAGTCAAAATTTATGGTTTTGTGGATTTAGTTAGATTTCAAGTTTTTAATTATTCTCTTCATTTTCTTTTACCACTGTTCTAACTATACTGGATAAGATAATTACTAAGATAATTTGAAAGTGATAACACACCTGCTACACTTCCAGTATTTGGTTCAATATCTGTCACATAAGCTACATAGGTGAAGGTGAATGGACCTCCAGTGTGAAGAGCATTTCCCTGCCCATCAACTGTTACAACAATATCTGCACTCCCAGCAGGCCCTATGCCGATGTCACATGTGATCTGATTGGCTGTTGCAGCTGTCACCTGACAGGGGACTCCTCCCACATTCACCATGTTGTTGTTCATGTTGCTGTCAAATGATGTTCCAAAAATAACCAATTCTGTACCATCACTTGCTGAACCTACAAAGAAAGTATAACTATATATATTATTGTATCATGCAGTATAGAGTTTATTTCTGGTCGCAACACACCTATTTGATGTAGTTTTTATTTCTCATTTGTGTCATTTCTACCCTATCCTTACACTTACAACGGTTGGTCATTCTAAATATTGTAAAACTTGCTTTAGTCATCATGGTTGTATTAATACATGTACATGTCATCTGTCATTTCAGTCAAGTACCTCTGAAACGTGCATATTGTACATTTTGACAGTGGTTAGTCCTACCTTCTTGTGGTGTGGTTCCATTGATAGATGGTGTATTGGCATCAGTGTATTCAAAAGAACACTGTCCAGAGCAGGCTGATGGGATATTGTTAATCTCCACAGAAACCTATCAGTTTAAATATAAAACCAAATAATAAACAATTTATGAAATATTTTGATACACGACAAATTTGCAATGAAAATAAATATAAATGTAATAGAATAGATTTGATTATCAAGTGAGACTTATGGGAATTTATAACATTTCTCTTGACCGCATTTAGTTCATCAAATCACAAACTTTAGATCAATGACATGTAATTCAAACACTTGGTGAGATTTATTTGAAGAATGTCTACCTGTGGTATTGCGTGAGCAGTTCTGAGCCAGTCTCCCTGTACTGGATTCAGGAATACCCCTCCATCAGTGTTTGTATGGACATTGACACTTACTTCATTACCTGTCAATGTTGACCCATCAAGCTACAAGCAGCAAACAAAATTCTAATGATGTAGGAGAATGGATCACCAATAATTGTCAATGAATTGTCATCTACAGGAAGGGAAGATGTATGGTTCCATCAGACAACTTCTTACATCCCAATGGTTCCATATGTAGCCACATGATTTTTCAACATAGGTTTTATGATGTTGGATTATTATGATAGGTACATGAATCTATACAAAATACACAGACCTGGATTGTTTCTTGGTCTCCAGTATTAGAGAGGAAACTGACTGACCAGCTGTAGCCAGAACAGGTGCCAGATCTCCACAATTCCAACAGTCCACTGGAAGACATAGTCTGAAATATATCCTTGAACTCATCGCCAGTGGCACCAGCAGGCACTAAAACAAAGCATTTTGAAATGTATAAATACAAAATGGTGGTGTCAATATCAACTGCACTGAAATATTACCATTCTTGAAATTGACAACACATAAACATGTAAATCTTTCATATAGTTTTTCTCATTTATCAAATTAGGCTACATTTTAGAACACATTGTATGGAGAGGTTTTAGTAAGACATATTACATTAAATATTGCAGTCCTCGTTACAGATATTTATTATTTTTACTTGCTTTATTACATGATACATTCTGTACTTATCATAAATCACTCACCTTGAACTGATTCTCCCTTGAAGGTCAAAGTAAAATGTCCTCCAATAGGTGGTGTGGCAGAAGCTAGCCTGGTGGTTGTAGCTTTAGCAGACCCCCATCCAGAGGAGCCAAACCTAGCACTTGCACTACCAGAAGCTTTACTACCAGACTGAACCTACAAGACACATGTATGTCTATACATTAGGTGCCTGCTCAGATGTCATTTCAATGAAGAAATAAGAAGAAGAAGTGTCTTTAGTAAAAAAAACCTGAGTGGGCCATTTACACCGATGCTTTTCTATCCCCATAAACTTATAACGAAGAGGAGGTCCATCTTTTCATTTAAAACTGAAAATTAAAATGTTGAACATCTGTTATCGAACTACTATAGAAAACTTACATTGCCACCTCTGACAGAGAACAGGGGGAAGTTATGTGAGCATTCCAGGGCATTCATTGTGATATTCATCTGGTTGCCACTCTTGGACAATGTTACAGAGTCAATCATCTGACCCCCTGGGGTGGGCGGAGCAACTATTTGATCAGGAATGTCTATAAAACATCAGGAAATAATTTTATTACTTGGTCTGCTTTTTACTACAATATATTTAATCAAGATCACTTGTCCTTTAGTACAATTTTTGAAAGAAAAAAAACATTTAAAATTATTTTATAGTTATGTTTTTATTGTCATCTGAATTGTTATGAGATTGTTGAAAAACATTGTACACTTACTTTGTTGACAGACGTTTTGAAAGACGTTTTCATGCTGGCAAAGTATTATATTTTTCTTATAATTTATGTTGATAATGGTATGTAAGATTGTGATATTTCAGTTTTATTCACTCTCAAGATAATGTAAACAGTTTGTTGTTATTCATATTATCTCATACAAATAGATACTGGAAGCAAAAATATGATCAACTTACTTTCAGCCAAAAGTGTAATTTCTGGGAACTGACTTGTTTGGACAAGAGGCTTCTTTCCGATGTAAACGACATCTGCCCAAGCATCACTGTTTCTCAACAGACGGACCCTGGTCCCTTCAAAGAAGCTACCAGTTGGATGAGCAGCAAACACATTTGAGTACAAGTCAACACACGTGTATTGCCAACTAAAATTAAAACAAAAACATTTGTTGTTTTAAAAAAAGGAAAATATCTTAAGTAAATTAAAGTCAAACAACTGTAATTTTTGTATTGAGGTGAAGGTTCATAAATTCCAAATAAATATTACCTGTCACGGTCAGTTTCACCATCAGCATACATCTCATGGTCAATAAAAACAGAACCACTCTGTTCTTTTCTGTCAGCATCTACATAGTTGTAGTCCAATCTGATAAGGTTCCTCCAATCCCCTTTGTAAGCCACACACATCTAAAATATGTTGGATTATACATACATATGGACTAGTACATTGTATGTCTCAATGTCCACCAAATGTTTTTAATTGGTGCAAAATTTAAATGATTGCATATGGATAACTTATTTAAGCAAGTTCTGTTTGAGCTAATTCGAAGGATGACAGGAATTTTGTACAGAAAGTAATAACTTACATATTTGTGCTGTGAAAGAGAGATGGGGTCATTGAAATCTTCAAAGACCTTGTTTGGATTTTTTACAGAACTGCGACCACAAAATGGTTGCTCTGTTGTATCTTTTGTACCAGATACAAATGAGTTGCTTTCATAATCTTCAAAATAGTATTTATTTGAAGGCTTTATTATCTCTTCGGGACATCTGTAGCTGAATAAGTCATTGATTGCTGACTCGACCTGAAAGGACAAAACAACAACTTATTTTTAAGTAAATGAATAAACACACGGAGCACACGCGTCTCAAACTCGCAAACACGTGGTTACGGCGCCCAATCACCTATAGCTCCAACGTGCCGGCGCTCAAGCCCTCTCGGCCAACTCGACAACCCCAATAAAGGTTGTTTTGTCAGTCGATCTGACTAGAGTCAGCTGATGTTAACGCTCGAACACACCAGAGGAAGCACAACTGACATTTCTATCCCTTTGGCACTCGTGCTTAGATATTCTGCACACACACACGCTGCTTAACTGTCCTTAATATAACAATAAGTAATATGTTGACCCAAACATACGTTACATTGGTCATCAAAACTCTTGAACATCTCAAACAATGTTATAACGCACATAGAAACAGCGTTGAACGCCATACCCCAACCATTGAAAGAACCATGATGATTATAACTGCAACAGATATGTCACTTCATTCACATCAACGTCATTATCATATGAACATGATACGATACCTTTTTACTTCAGCCAATTTATTTTTGAATGTGAATAAATATATAATATTGTATAATGCTATAGTCCTTACATCATTTTCAGAAGCATCTATGGCTAATGGAACAGTTGGTACACCATCAAACTCCAGCTGAAATGTCTCTAAACTTGGAACCCCTTTGGTTAGCTCCTTAATGACCACCATGTTAGCTGTTCCATCGGCCCCTTTGTAAGTCAAGGCAGGCCAATAGCCTGTAGATAATATAAATATGTATGATTACATGCTGTTCATATATAAAATTCATTTTAGCTACCAGTAATCTATGTTCTAAAAACAATTTATAATGTTAACGTCATGCAAATTTTATTCCTTTTGTTACACCATTTGTAAAGGGTTGGTAGCAATATTGTTAACTAAATTGAACACATTTTTTCTCATAAACTAGTCTTCAAAAAATTATGAAAGAAATTACACATTGTCAATGTAATGATCATCTTTGCATAGTAACAATCTAATTTGAAAATATCTATCTACTTATTTTATATATTGCTTTAGAAAACAAGGAACGTTTGGTTCATTTAAAATAAGTATATTGAAAATATAGATAGATGTTTTATTTCGTTCTCAAGAATTGGTAGATAAGAACAATTGCATTACAAAGAAAAGGGTGTTTACTATAACAATAATGTAAAATATGTATAAATAATTTTGACATTTGATTTTTGTCAATCAGTGACGATCACACACAACGGATGTGTTTTACAGATTGTTTTCAATAATGTTGAATTTAGTTCACCATATCGCTACAAATCATACTTTTCATTTGTTGTTTGAAAATATAATTAACATTCTACATTCTTGAATAACTTTCTAGATTCTTGAATGCATAAACCACATAAAATTTACCTCTTGTAGATGTGAAAGTGACAACAAACTCTATTGAAGAGCCGCTTGGATTGACAGTGACAAGGACAGTGGCAGGTGACACAGTAGGCAGTTTACTCAACTCATCTGCCATCAGAGTTGCTGAGTCTGGATCACTTATATCAATCAAACCTGGAACATTGTTTGAATTTATGTATCTTCAAAAATATTAATCATATATTGTAAACACAATCATGGAACTTTGATGATGAAAATAAGATGAGTTAGAACATATAACTGGATATCGTACATGACAATAATGCAAAATTCTATCTATACCTGTATATACACCATCCATGCCAAGTCTGATAGCTCCACTGACAGCATTCACCGTTACTCTCTGGACTTCATTTGTAGACGATTGACTGGACCAGTTCTCCAGTTCCACTGACTGAAACATATATGTAATTCAAATGTCTTAATAGTTTGTATAAAGTCTTGTAAATGTAAACATGTATTCACAAATTCATTTTTTCTGAAGCTAGAAAACAAAAATATGATTAGAATTTTTTCCTATCAAAATTTTTCAGGCTTTGGCCTTGCCTTTTCAACATATTTTACTGAGGAAATGCCTCATAAGTCATTTCAGATGAAAATCAATCCCTTCCAATGGACCAGTGAAATCATTCGTCATTTAGCGAAGTATTGGTATTAGAAAGTGTTTCTTTTCGTTGGATTATAGTTTGAGATAGTTGGGTTTGTTTTCCTTATGACTGGTATAAAGCTCCAAGTATTCTTTTTATTACTGGATTCCTTATTTACAACTTTTTGGTACTTTCCCTTTGGCACTCGTGTGTACATATGACAGTGACTTAATTACAATAAACAAACATACTCCAATAAAGTATAATCCTAACTTATTTTCAACCCTGTTTCTGTAAGTTTCAATAGACTCCTGTCCTTTCTCTGGCTTCTTTAATTTGTACAAAAGGAGAACATATATACATTAATAAATCATGAATTCATATAAGACAGATTGAAATATACGTTACTTAACATTTCCTCAATGTAACATTCAACAGAATCCTTAAATAGTCCCTTGATAGTACCTGTTGCTCCTTGACTATTGTAGATGTAGTGAAAACAGTCTGCCTCTCTGTGTCCACATCCCCAGATTCCTGACTAGTGAACTTGGTGGTGAACATCTTCACAGCAACTGATAGCGAAGCATCACCATTGCCCTCCTGTTGTACCACCTCTACATAATACCTAAAATGTAGACCATTATAGTTATTTGTACATGGCATTTGTACATTGTACATTATGTATCAAGTACAGGGGCCAATGAGAAAAGGCCAAATCAACAATATTAGGAGAAACACTGAAAACCACAACCCCATCATTTTAATTGTAATTGTAAACAAACTAAACTTATTATGATAGATATATAAAAAGACCAAGAATGGGAGATCTGAAAGTCTTAAATATGTGACCAGATCATTTGTTGTGACCCTGAAAATGTGAGAACGTGAGAAGAACTTGGAATATGTAAAACGTGAGTTCAGCAGAAATAACTTGCAATGTTCACTTACTTCTTGCCAGCTTCCATTGCTTCTCTTTCTGACATCTGAGACGGCATTGCATAACTGGAGCGTGCACCATCACAATAGGCCACTTCTGTCTAAAATATTGTGAATAAATATACACTGAATTACTTGACTATTATTTTGGTTTGAGGTTGTTCAAGAGTAGTACAGAGTAAATTATTTTTTGTAATTGTATTAGTTAAGTTCAATAAGAAAGGTTAGTACCTTATTTTCAGGGTCAGCAGACTGGCTCAGGTAGAGACGACTGGTATCATCAGACTTGATATAGAACATGTATTCACTATCGACAGGTGGCACAAAGAATCCCCTTAGCCTTGTGACAAAGTTATCAATGTCTGAGGTGTCTTTAAATGCAGCTTCATCCATCCACTCAATGGAGTAGTTTGGAGGGTTGTTTTCTGTGTAGTTCATCACCTCTTCCAGTTCATTAAATGATACAGTAGTGGAGTTCCACATTTCTTTGTTGATTCCACGGTTGCCAGGGTACATGGTCTGGTCGCTAGGACGTGGTCCAGTAATACAGACGATAGATGTATCAGACAAAGACTCAACTTCACAATGAGATCCTATTGAGAAATGACATATGCAGTCAATTTCATTTTTTTTATCATTGAACTTAATTGAGGAGAACTAAGTATAATCCATATCATGACAATTTCAATGCATCCAATGATTTCACCAAGTCAGTGGAACAACAAAAAATGACCATTGTGAACTACATTATGTCAAAATCCTATGAAAAACAACACTCAACACTGCAGTTTGGTGGTATAATTTTATACTGCAAGATGTACCTGATATGTCAACTACAGCTGGAGCATTAGTTTCATCAAAGTGCCTCCCAGTAATAGTGATCCTGGTACCTCCTGATGTACTGCCACTGCTTGGGCTAACTCCAGTCACCTCTGAAACACATCGTGAACATTATCAATCATGTACAAATTAACATTTGACATCTCTCATATATCAAAAATAAAAAGGAAACTGCATCTGATTAAGAAAATAAATGTAATCGAGTATTCCTCAAAGACAATAGACAGAACAAAACTAAAACTACTAACTATAGTACTGTAGTAGAGTGATATAAACCTACCCGCATATGTCTGGAACATGGCAATCTTATTGTTAAAAGTGATGTGAAGCATGTCAAGGTCAGCTTGTGTGCGTCCATAGGGTGTTGAGACAATAGCACTAGCATTGAGACTGCCAATGTATGTACCCTCCATCTTACACTTCAGTGTTCCATAGTCACTTCCTTCATCTAGAGCCAAGCCATATCTGAAATATGGTGGAATTCGCAAGATGTTTTTAAGAGCACTTGTATGTTCATATATAACATAATGACTGCAATGGGTTACTGTACCATCTCAATGGTCACGGTCACCTAATTGCAACTATTTTCATCATACCTTTATACAGATACTCCACCAGGCAGATATATAAGGAAATGAGAACTAATTCAATAGGACCATAATTCAACAAGCATGTACGTGCAAGTTCTCTTAAACATGTAGCTTACCCTCCCTATTATTTTAAAAAGTGAAATGCAAAGTAGGTGGAGTAAGAAAAGCCGAGTGATTTAAGTACAGTTCACATCGATTTTTCATAAAAAACTTACAGTTCATCAGTTAATGAGTTGGATTCAGTATCTGGCACTTTGAGTTCACATTTTTGTCCTCCAAAGTAGACTCTCTTGATATCAGCAGAGTTGTCATTTGAGCTTTTCTCTTGGTTGCTTCCATAGAGATCAGTGTATAGCTTACCATACATTGTGACAATAGTCCCTACAAATAATAGAAAAAGATGGTACAATAAAGATCATACGCGTACGGTACTTCTGTTTACACTTCAGATCTGTTGCTGTACATAGTTAAGTTTAATTAAGATCACTAACTCAAAGGGAAAACCTTCTCAATCATAATTCCGATAAAAATTGCTTCTACAAAAGTAGTAACGTAATTTACCTGGAGGGCCAGAGCGCGGAGAAATGGTTTGCAGAGTAGGGGTGTGCCGTATATGGGGTTGAAACAAACAGTTATAATGATCTGGATTTCCATTACAGAGTTTATCATCACTTATCATCTTTCCATCGATAGCCACACGAACATAGTAGTTGTCGAAAGCAAGTTGTCTAAAACACACAAACCAAAATAGAACTAGAAATTAAAAATGTCAATTAAGGTCAATTCGAGTTAAGCACAATGAACAAACTCCAGGAATATAGTTTTATTGTGTATATTGTATATGAGAGGAATTTTGATTCATGATTTTGGAATCATGGATGGGTTTGGGTTATAATTATGTGTTGGAGGCTTTATAACTCGTTTTCTACGACATCTTAACTCATTGTTAGGGATGTTGGGGGTTTGCTTCACAATGACCAGTTAAAAATTCAACATATATTTCTCGAACTGTGTTTTTAATGATCTATATTATTTTCTCCTTTTAAACTTGTGCTTATATTTTAAGTATATTATACGAAAAGTGTCCAACGTGTGTCGCAAATAGAGTATGGGATGAAGGGATTGTTGCAAGTGAAAAGTGTAAAATAAGTGCAGTTTAAACTGCATGGACATATTTACGACATGAGCAGTGTTTAAGGTGTGATCAGGCTATATGATCAGATACTTACGGAGTATAGCACATGATCTGCTTTTCAGTACAGCCATCTTTGTGTATACGACAGGGGTATGAGCTTTTCCCAGACACCAGTGTCACTGTATTACCAACGTGATCCATACCATCTCCGAAAGAGAACTGATTCTTGGCAAACCCTGCATTAAATCATCATATGACAGTTCTAAAAATTTGAAGTTGCTTTTTCGTATATTTGATCATTTATTGGAACGTTAGTGTTTGATTTCCTCTAGCAAAAAAAGATTGAACGTAACAACGCCATCTTTTTGTTGGACATATCATACCCGTACTTACTACAGGTTATTGTCATTCAGCATGTACTCACAATTAAAAAATACTATTAGTTAGTATGTAGACATGGTAGATATTGTTATAATTTCTTACCATCTCCATGAATGGTGATTCTGGTCTCTCCATTTAGACTTCCGTGGTGAGGATCTACTCTGCTTACAAACGCAGCTGAAACAATAAGTGAAATCCCTTATACATTTAAGCATTATCAATATACAGAGATAATATTTAAATATGATTGATATAGTACTGTAAATTAAGATAAAATCGAAACGCCAACATAAACGTACGACAAATCGCCCATACAAATGCACCGCTTAAATCTTTTCCGTTCACGTTTAGGTTATGAAAAAAATTGCAAGCTTAAACTTCCTAATATTTGGATATACTACTCAATAAAAACATCGAAGTCCTCGATAAAATTCAATAGTATATTATAAAAACACCTATTATCTACAGACCCAATGGAAGAACAATGGCGAGAATAAATAGAGTTTGGATTTACTAATTTTCTTGGGAGATTCAGGTTGCTGTGAATTCTATCAAAGAGTACATGTGTGCACATGATTTTACAGTCAAATTTAATCTCTGGTTATTTCATTTCAAATCAGTTTTACCGAAATTGAAAGGTCAGATGAAATGTGACTATTCGATGTCAGTAAGAAAATATCATGGGATCTCAAATGGGAGCATTTTCATCTTAATATCAGGATTTCCTTCTAAGTCTAGAAAACACGTTTCTCAAACTTAGCTTTGAAACAATAGAGATAGCCAATCGCTATGGATAAAAGCAACATTTTAGAACCAAGTCGAATGAACACTGAGATATTTGAAGAACAAATAATTAGGACAGGGGTTCCAGTAAAATAATGACGAGAAAAACTTGACCATTCCGTTGAATCTCATTAATAACAAAAGAGCCCTTGTCTAAGCGTTTTCTTACACAGACACGTTTAAGGCAATGTGACCTGAATCTGTTTGGGATATTGACAGGAACAGATTTGATCGACTCTAAAGACCTCGAAATTTCTCTAACCATTCACTAAATCCCCATTGATTCCTTAACAGATTTAGAGCTCATTATCCGATTACATGTAAACTTATTTTAAAGATGGATTTGAGAGTAGTGCAATAAAGGCAAGAGTCATTCAATGCCATCGAGTCTACACTTATTCATAGATTCAGTGCAGATCCAAACAATGAAGTAATATATTGGTATGATGAGGCGTGACGTCAATGTTTCATCCTTATATGAATCTGTAACCTGTGTGCACTAACTTAACACACTTTTAACATTCAGTTACACAAAATTGTTTGGGTTATGTTACTGGATTAAATAGATGAATTACTCAAACGCCAATATTTCTTAATCCCCTTTCTTCGAGACATTATAGCCTAACTTCATTTTCCTTAGAAAGGTACCTTTCTACAAAGTAGTACCAATAGCAACGCTGTAAATATGAAATAACAAATATTAGTACAGAGTGGATTTTAACAACCGATGGATCTCTAAATAGCAACAATACCCGTCAACTGTGTTTTATTGAAATTAAAGGACAAAACTGACTTGATGGTTAGATGATGCTCATTGCCAATAATGTATTTATTGTTCTAGTATTTAATACTAGATAAAGTACCTATTACAAAGCTTTATATGGGGACATGAAATGCAGGAAGCCTATTTGGCGAGCATATATTTGTTTGTATTTATGAAATAAACCTATTGATTAAAAACTGAGCAAGAGTCTGAGAGTTACTTTGCAATGTCCTCAAATGACAATCCAGACTGTATTAGCAGACTTCATGAAGTCTGTGATTGACAGGAAATTTCTGAATTTGGCCTCAGTCCATATTTGATTTATAATGAATTATTTAACGCCATTTGTAAAGATCATATTTAAAAAAAAAATAGTTGGAAAATCATTTTCCAAAGAAAATTTTCAGATGCTTATGTTGTGAAGCAAGTTCGTAAGTTCATTTTCCATGGACAAATAGTACAAACAATTTTTGCATCTTAAACGTTTTTATTTAAAGAAAGACAAGACTAAAAGTCTAAAAGATCTGATTTTCTTTCAGGATAATAATTTTATTTTTAATATAAAATGGCACCTTTAACTTTTAATTTAAAGGTAGTAAAGACTAAAAATCCAATAGATTTTACTTTATTTCAGGAAAAGGATGATATCGATATGGTGAACTTTTTGAACACACGTTTCTCTTAAACCAGTCATCAAAAATTTCTGAAATTCAATGGTCATATTTGAATGGAAACAATATAATTTGAAATAAATATACTTTTCTCTATATTGTAATGACTTCAGTATGAATGGAATGTCCCTTGGTCTTCGGGTTTTGGATTGTGATATTGCTTCTTGAATGGTGGGGGGAAAGGGGGTATTAGACATTGTTTCTTTTCAGGTTAGATCATGGTTTTGGGCTATATGGGGTTTGTTTTTCTTGACTGGTATGCACTTAT